>JAKSZT010037812.1:5441128-5587248 GCA_026826555.1 Tolypeutes matacus
GGGGGGGATAAATGAAAAAAAAAATAAAAAATTTTAAAAAAAAAAAAAAAAAAAAAAAAAGTGTAGTCAAATTTTTACTATAACCTTTGTGCATTTAATCTTCTACCCTAAAAATATTTTAATTTCTGTCTTCCCAAGTAAAATTTGAGCTCACTGATTATACTTACTTTACATTAATCATCTTTATTTTGCTTGTGCCTACCATAGTATTCACTATATTTTAGAAAATGGGGAATAAAAGTGAAGGCAGTACATTTCCAATCTTATTTAATTGCACTCCTCTCTTTAAAAGAGTATCTATTAATAACTCTTGACTCATTGCCTATCTTTTCTTTCTCCTGACCTTTGGCACATACTGATTAATAAGAAGTGCTTAAAGGACCAACTTATGTAGATGTCACATTAGGGAATCGTGAGAAATATTATGCTGCCTGCTGAGGACTGAAGATGAAGAGAGGGATGAAAGGATGATTTGCTGTCTTTGGACAACCTATTTTAGAAAAAAAACAATAGAAGTCAGGGATTATGTAATACAGAAACTGAAACTGTTTGAGAATGAATGTTTTTTCAACACAAGAAGTAAAATAGGGAGGAATTTATTTGGAACTTATGTTCACAAATCATCTATTATAAGGTCCCACTCATCAATTCTGAATGCTGGCAAAGAGTGTTTACATTAAGTGAGAAGGAAACTGCTCAAGAAGACAAAATACTTAAAGCAGGGAAACCCCTTGATGGAACCAAGTGGTCCCATGGAGAGAAGAAATAAATATTTCTACTTCAAAATATTTCTCTTCTATTGCCTAATATATTGGAGAAGCATGAATTGGAAACATGTTGGTCTGTATTCCCAGGATAAAGATGTATCGTCTCTGGCCTTGCTTTGATATTTCCATTTAGATATTTCAGGTTTCAGGAAGATAAAATAATAATAGTTCATCAGCCGGTAAAGTATTTACAAAAGGAGAAAAACACTTTGTCTAAAGGTAAATGTGAGAAGTAAGAAATTTTCTCTGATATTATGAAGAGAAAGATAACAAAGATGAGATTATTTAGTACTGGAAAATGGTAAAAACTCTCCTGGAAGAAAAATAAGACTTTAACTTTAGAACTGATATACTATAAAATAGTCTCCCTAATTTAATCTACCTGAGAGAATGCCTTTGCCAGTGGATTAACTGATCTTTCGTACATCATCGAAATGTCTTATCTTGAGATAGACATCACCTCAGAATGTATAAAACACCCTAGATATTTTAGAAGTTATAAGGAAATTCAGACATAATCTTTCATCTTGTAGCCTAAATTGTCTGATTTGTTGGTAAACCACCATTTTGTAGTCATCTGTTATTCTCCCCCTCAAATAAAATGGAAAGCCAGGTTTTCCTTGGATGTGGTAGTTGCATTCTACTCTGAATGCTTGTCCCTGGGCTTTAATATATTTTAACTAGACCCGTGCTCAGAGTCTGTAAGCCCCTTTTCTTTCTTTTCTTTTCCCCCCAGCAAATATAAAATGAACCTGAAAAGAAATTAGTTCATTATGCTTTTCCATCTACAGCAATATCTCTCATGCAGAAGCTGATTTTACAGCTTAAGGCATTCCTCTTAATGTTCCTCTCTATTTCCACTGGAGTCCTGATATATGAACTTATCCAAATTCTCCAGTCTTACTCAATACCTGGTTAAACTTTTAAGAAGCTGATTTAACCTATGTAAATTTCCCCCAGAAGCATAGATTGTATGTTTGGCATTACATCTTCATTACATCTTAATGAAACTCAACTTCAGCTTTTGCTACGCGCTAGCTTCACCACTAAGAGCTCCCAAAGAGGTTATTTTTGTGTGTGGCAAAATGAACCACAATTGCATCCTTGAGAAATGGCTCTTACCTGCTTTTCTATGTAAGTAGGAGATCAAATATACAGTTCAAACTTAAATAATATTCCTCTAAATTATTACTGAACCATGTTCTCATTGAGTCTAAGCAAGTCCCAGAGTTAAACATAGGAATTTTTGTAGAGTAGATTAACTCTTTTTTGAAAATACAGCTATGGTGTTCTAAGGAACAAAGTATGAGGATTAGTGTAAAATAATAGGAATTTTTAAATAACATTAGGACAAAACTTAATGCTGGGATTCAAGAAATTGAAATTAATTTAAGGCATAAAGTGCTAGAGGTATAGATCTATCAAATGATATTAAAAACCATAGTGTAATAGTTTTAGAGTCAAGAAACAAAATCAACATTCTAACAACTGATATTATTCTAGCTTAAGGAAATTAATATCAATCAATATATATTTAGTAAATATCTGTTAGGTGTGATGTGAAATATATAAATTATATGAGATACTGTCTCTGTTCTTAAAGAAAATATAACTTTACAGAGGTTAGAGCTACACCTAAAAACAAGTAGCAAATAACAATGATGATAAGGAGGAAGGCAACTAATGTTAATAGAACTCACTACGTGCTATTTTAAGTGCTTCAGTCACATTATTTCATTAGATGTTCACAACACATCTAGGTCTTATTATTACCCACAGTATAGTGACAAGTCACATGAGTAGAAATTAATTTGTTCAGTGCTGTTACGTGACAGGCTAGGGTTTTGAACCATAGCAGTCTGGCTCTGGACGCTGTTCAATGCCTGAATATTACAAGACATTGTTAAAATCATTGTTAAAATCATTGACAGTGGAGAGGTAGAACAAAATATAAGAGCATACTTTTAGAACCAGTAAAACTAACTCTGAGTCTTGGCTCCACTATTTTGTAATTGTGTGCCTTAACCTCAAAGCCATTCAGTTCCTTCATTCATAAAATTTTAACTGCTAACATTTCCTGAACAATTAATGGCACTGTTCTAAGAAATTTATAAGCATTATCTCATCTTATACTTTTAATAAGACCATGAGATTAAAAACAATTATTTTTTTCCCATTTTACTGATGAGAAAATTGAGGCCCTGAAAGTTTAAGTAATTTACGAGTTCATATAGCTACTTTTTTTCCCAGAGAGTGTCTCCATAAAACTCTTTTTTTTTTTTTTTTTTGGCAGTGGTTATGTTACTTTATTTAATTCATGGTAATCTACTGTCATGTGCCATGTTCCATTGGTTTTTTTTTTTTTCTTGCACTTTTTTATTTTTTAAAAGATACTTCAATTACATAAATGTTACAGAGATTATATAGGGGATTCCCATATGCCCCGCTCCCCACACCTCCCACATTTTCCCACATTAGCAACATATTTCATCAGTGTGCTACATTCATTGCAATTGATAAACACAGAAACAAAAGGACAAATGTTCCCTCTCACTAATATGATCTAAAATGATGAGTAAACCCATGGAGGTAAACTCTAGAGTATAGGTTACTAGGAAATTGAATGTGGGTTGAAAATGGGAGCTGATGCTTAATGTATGTAGAATTTTTTTTCCACTTTTTAAAATTTTTCAAAGATACTTCGATTACATAAATGTTCCAGAGAATATTTAGGGGATTCCCATATGCCTCACTCCCCTCATTTCCCACATTTTCCCACATTAGCAACATCTTTCATCAGTGTGGTACATTCATTGCAATTGATAAACACACCTTGGAGCATTGCCACTAAGCATGGATTATAGTTTACATTGTAGTTTACACTCTCTCTCATTTGGCTCTGCAGGTTATGGCCAGATATATAATGGCCTGTATCTGTCATTGTAATGTCATTCAGATGATTCCCAAGTCCCAAAAATGCCCCATTATACCTGTTTTTCCCTCTCCCTAACCCCAGAATATCCATAGGTCATTGCCTCCATAACAATGGTATTTCTTCCATTGATAGAATCACAAGTAGTCTATTGTAGAATACTAGGAAAGTTATTTTAGTCCATTGTTCTTTTCTCAATCCTGAGGACTCTGATGCCCACTCCATCATTAATTGAGGGGGGCTTCGATCCCATACATCTGATAGATGGGACTCTTTTGCTTGCAGTTGTAGACACTCTCGGTTCCTTAGTATGTGGTTTGTCCATCATATCCTCCTGTTAGTTGTCCTGAGTGAGTCCATTGAACAGGAGAGTAGGTGTTGCAACTCTGTTGAGATTCAGGGCTCAGCTGGCACATGGACAGCCCAAAGATTTAAGTTTCTTGGATGTACACCCAACAACTGTAGTACTAATCATAGGTTCAAATAGAAGGACAGATGAGTCATACATAGGGAAAACACTGCTGAGTCTAATTCAGTCATAATGGGGAGCCTAAATACCAGATTAGGGCCCAATGGCAAGGGGCCAAATTCCTGAGCTGTCTGTCCTGACTATAGTGTCTGGATGTCTCCATATCCCTGAGGAGCTTTGCTATTTGGGGTCATATCTACTTTGGCTGTCAATGAGATCCTGTTGAGATGCGTGAAAGCGCTACCTGTGGGGTGGCCTCCTGACTCACTTTGAATTCTCTTGGCTATACAAACTCATTTGCCTTTAGCTTTTCCCCCATTTGTTCAAGGTGGTTTTTTGTTTTGTTTTGTTTTTCCAGATGCATTGCTTGTTGGTACTTGGTAGCAATCACTTGGTGCCTGGGAGGCTCATGCCCAGGAGTCATGTCCCACACTAGGGGGAAGTTATTACTTTTATATGCTGAGTTCAGCTTAGAAAGAAGCCACATTTGAATAACAAGGAAGCTCCCTGCAGGTAACTCTTAGGCACCCTAAGTCACTAGGCTAAGTTTCAATTTCAAGAGCAAGGCTCATAAGCATAGTCATCAATATAAAGGGTCCTTCAATGAGCCATCCTTCACAAGTCATTGTCCCTGTACTTGGGCATTCTTGTTGTTTCATTAGAGAATGTGGCAGAGCACCCCTAGATGGGAATTTGATATTTTTTTGGTAATTGTATGAATCTCTATCCACCATGACAATGCCCCACGAGCATTTGAACATATTTATATGCCTTATATATATACTCAGTTGAACTTCCTCCCATGTATCCCTGCTCATTGACAACCCACACCAATGATCCTCCCCTGTCACAGTTGTTACCCTTCTGTGTTCTAAAACTTCTTAAAAAATGAAGCCAATAAAATAGCTACATACGATTAATAAGAAAATGAAATAGTAATGGTAGTTTTATACATAAGAAATAAAATACAGATAGAATTAGTAAAAAATAAAAATAGAATAATACCTTTTTAAATTGGTATATCAAAAAATAATGAAAAATATTTGAAGTTTTTTTTTTTTTTTTTTTTACATTTTGCCTTTCATCACTGTAAGACTGTTGTCTTGAATGTACAGTGGCATTTTCTTCCATTTATTCCCCCAGTGTCTTACTTTTTTTTGTTTGTTTTCATTTTTTTCTTCAAAGAAGTTTTATGCCACAGAAGAGTCATGTACAGAATACAGGGGATTCCCATATATCCAACATCCTCTCCCTTTTCCCCTTTCCGCCATCAATAACCTTTTATATGTGGATGGTACATTTGTTACAATTGATGCACAAATATTGAAACATAGCTACTAACCATCATCAATGGTTCATATTATGGTTTAAATTTTGGGCCATATACTTTTATAAGATCTGATAAAATTTAACATGGCCTGGATCCATCTTTGCAAGATAATGGAGAACACTTCCACCACATCCAAATTGCCCCCTGTTCCATCTATTTTATTTCTACCTACCCATCCCCTTTGGGCCCATGGTGACCACCAGGCTTCACTTCTTGAAGGACAAGGTTCATAGTTACTTGCATCTTCACTGAGGGCTTGACACACTGATCTGTCCTCCCCTATTAGGCGCCACCGATGCTCTCAAGTGTCTCCCTTCCCTCTGTTTGAGAACATAGCGGGCTTTCCTAGGATGGGAGTCCAACACCTTCCCACTCATTACGTGGGTCTCTACCCACTGATGCAACACACTATGCCAAAATGATCACTCACACACTCCCTCAAAACCTGCCCCAGGTATGCCCTGGCCCGAATTCCCCACATCCAATACCCTAAACCAGCAACTCTTCCCTGTCATATTGCCAAATGAGCATTCCCAACATTGTGATTCAACCACATACCTGCCAATCCCCAGTGTTCACCTGCTCCCTCCCCAACCCTCCCTGCAATTCCATTGACCACCCAACCCACCATCCCCACCCTCCCTACCCTATCCCCCTGTCAAACCTGCACCACCCAACCCAATATTATCACTATAACCCTGTCATGTCCCTTTACTGCACAACTACACGCTTCCACCTTGTCAGATATTTTGCTCATATGGGTATTGGCACAACCTTCTTCTCCCTTTCTATTTCCTGTAAACCTGTCTCCCAGACTCTAGCTACGTGAGTCTGCTCAGTTTGCTTAATTTATATCAGTGAGGTCAGGTAATATTTGTCCTTCAATGCCTGGCTTGCTTCACTCAACATAAGGTCCTCAAGTTTCATCCATGTTGTCCCATGTGTTAGTACTGTATTCCTTCTTACAGCTGAGTAATATTCCATTGTATGTATATACCATAGTTTGCTTATCCATTTATCTGTTGATGGACATTTGGGTTGATTCCAACTTTTGGCAATAGTGAATAATGCCTCTATGAACGTTGGTATACATATATCTGTTTGTGTCCTTGCTTTCAATTGTTCTGGGTATATACCCAGCAGTGGAATTGCTAGATCATATAGGAGAGCTATAGTTAGTTTTTTGAGTAACTGCCAAACTGTCCTCCACAACGGCAGTACCATTCTACATTCCTATCAGCAGTGGATGAGGGTTCCTATTCCGCCACACCTTCTCCAACACTTGTAGTCCTCTGTTTTTTTAATAGCTGCCAGTCTAATGGATGTAAGATGATATCTAGGTATAGTATTGATTTGCATTTCCCTAATAGCTAGTGATGTTGAACATTTTTTCATGTGCTTTGTAGCCATTTGTATTTCTTCTTTGGAGAAGTATCTTTTCAGATCACTTGCCCATTTATAAAATGGGTTGTTTGCCTTTTTATTTTTTTGAGGTGTATGATTTCTTTGTATATGATAGATAATAGACTTCTATCAGGTATATGGTTACCAGATATTTTCTCCCATTGTGTAGGCTGCATTTTCACTTTCTTGACAAACTCCTTTGAGGTACAAAGGTTTTTAATTTTGAAGAGGTCCCATTTGTCTAATTTTTCTTTCACTGTTCATGCTTTGGGTGTGAAATTCATGAAATCATTTGCTATGACAAGGTCCTGTAGATATATCCCTACAATATCTTGCAAGGTCTTTATGGTCTTAGCTCTTATATTTAGATCTTTGATCCATTTTGAGTTAATGTTTGTATAATGTGTGATATCATTCTTTTTTATATAGATATCCAGTTCTCCAAGCACCATTTTTTTGAAGAGGCCAATTTCTCCCAGTTGAGTGGACTTGGTGGCCTTGTTGAATATCAGATGACTGTATATGCGAGGATCTGTATCAGAACACTCAATTCAGTTCCATTGGTCATTATGTCTATCCTTGTGCCAATACCATGCGGTTTTGAGCACTTTGTAGCTTTGTAGTATGTTTTAAAGTCAGGCAATGTGATACCTTCAATTTCATTTTTCTTTTTCAATATGTCTTTGGCTATTCAGGGCCTCTTGCCCTTCCAAATAAATTTCATAGTTTTTCCAATTCAGTAAAAAATGCTGTGTTGGTTTTTATTGGGATTGCGTTAAATCTGCATATCAGTTTGGGTAGCATAGTCATCTTAATGATGTTTAGTTTTCCTATCCATGAACAGGGAATATTCTTCCATTTATTTAAGTCTTCTTTGATTTCCTTTAACAGTGTGGTATAGTTTTCTGCATATAAATCATTTACATCTTTTGTTAAATTTATTCCTAGGTATTTGATTCTTTTAGTTGCTATTGCAAATGGTATTTTTTTTTCCCTGATTTCCTCCTCAGATTGCTCCTTATTGGTGTACAGAAATGCTATTGATTTTTTGCACATTGATCTTATAACCAGCAACTTTACTGAACTCATTTATAAGCTCTAGAAGCTTTGATGTAGATTTCTCAGGGCTTTCTATGTATAGGATCATGACATCTGCAAATAGTGAAGTTGTTATTTCTTCCTTTCCAATTTGGATGACGTTTATATCTTTTTCTTGCCTAAGTGCTTGAGCAAGTGCTTCTAGCACAATGTTAAATAGGAGCAGTGATAGTGGGCATCCTTGTCTAGTTCCCAATCTTGGAGGAAAAGCTTTTAGGATTTCACCATTATATATAATGTTTACTGTGGGTTTTTCATATATGGCCTTTATCATGTTGAGGAAGTTTCCTTCTATGCCTATCATTTGTAGTGTTTTTATCAGGAAATTGTGCGCTATGTTGTCGAATGCTTTTTCTGCATCTATAGAGATGATTATGTGATTTTTTTTTTCTTTCAATCTGTTTTATGTGGTGTATAACATTGATAGATTTTCTTATATTGAACCATCCTTGCATACCTGAGATGAAGCCCACTTGGTCATGGTGTATAATTCATGTGATATGCTGTTGAATATGATTAGCAAGTATTCTGTTGAGAATTTTAGCATCTAGGTTCATTAGGGAGATTGGTCTGTAGTTTTCCTTTCTTGGGGTGTCTTTGTTTGGCTTTGGTATTAGGGTAATGTTGGCGTCATAGAATGAATTAGGCAATGTTTCTTCTACTTCTATTTTTGGAAGCGTTTAAGCAGGGTTGGTGTTAGTTCTTTCCAGAATGTTTGGTAGAATTCATCTGTGAAGCCATCTGGTCCTGGGCTCTTCTTAGTTGGGAGGTTTTTGATGATTGATTCTATCTCACTACTTATGGTTGGTCTGTTGACCTCATCAATTTCTTCTTTCATCAATGTAGGCTGCTTGTGTGATTCTAGGAATTTGTCCATTTCCTCTAAATTGTCCATCTTATTGGCATATAATTTTTCAAAGTACCCTCTTATGATACTCTTTATTTCTGTGGGATCAGTGGTGATATCCCCTTCCTCATTTCTTATTTTGTATATTTGCATCTTCTCTCTTTTTTTCATTGTTAGCCTAGCTAGTGGTTTGTCAATTTTATTGATCTTCTTTAAGAACCAGCTATTGGTTTTATTTTTTCTATTGCTTTCTTATTTTCTATTTCATTTAGTTCTGCTCTAATCTTTGTTATTTCCTTCTTTCTACTTTCTTTGTGGTTAGTCTGTTGTTGTTGTTGTTTTTCTAATTCCTCCAGGTTTGCAGATAGGTCTTTGATTTTAGCTCTTTCTTCTGTTTTGATATATGCATTTATGGCTGTGAATTTCCCTCAGTAGAGCTTTTGCTGCATCCCATAGGTTTGATATGTTATGTTGTCATTTTCATTAGTTTCAAGGTAGTTACTGATTTCTTTTGAGATTTCCTCCTTGACCCACTGTTTTGTCGAAGAGTTTGTTTTTAACTTTCATATCTTTGTGCCTTAACTGGCTCTCTGGCCCTTACTGATTTCCAGCTTCATTCCATTGTGATCAGAGAAATTACTTTGTATAATTCAATCTTTCTGTGTTTATGGAGAGTTGTTCTGTGGCCTAGCATGTGGTCTATCTTGGAGAATGATCCATGTATACTTGAGAAGAATGTATATCCCACTGTATGCGGGTGTAGTATTATGTATGTGTCTATTAGGTCCAGATCCTCTAATGTATTATTCAAAGTCTTTGTTTCTTTATTGATTCTCTGTCAAGATGTTTTGTCTAATGGTGATAATGGTGTACTAAAGTCCCCCACTATAATTGTGGAGGCATCTATTTCTCCACTTAGTTTTTCCAGTGATTGCCTCATGCATTTTGAAGCACCCTGGTTAGGTGCATAAATGTTTATGATTGTTCTTTCTTCTTGAAATATTACCCCTTTTATTAATATATTGTTACCATCTTTGTTTCTTACAATAGTTTTGCATTTAAAGTCTATTTTGTCTGATATTAGTATAGCTACTCCTACCCTTTTTTGGGTATTGTTTGCTTGTAAAATTGATTTCCAACCATTAACTTTCAGCCTTCTTGAATAAATGGGTCTAAGGTGGGTTTCTTGTAGACAGTATATAGATAGGTCATATTTCCTTATCCATTCTGCCTGTGTCTCTTGACTGGTGAGTTTATTCCATTAACATTCAATGTTATTATTGTCATGGAAATACTTAGATTACCCAAAGTTTCTTTTGGTTTATGTATGTCATATATTGTTTTTATTCTCTTTTTGTCTTTTTAGTTGTTCTTATACTTTCTTCCAACTCTCTCTCTCCTGTTTTTTCCTTTCAACCTGCATAACTCCCTTTAGTATTTCCTGAAGTGCAGGTTTCTTATTAACATACTCTCTTAGATTCTGTTTGTCTGTGAATATTTTGAACTCTGCCTCATTTTTAATGCCAGTTTTGCTAGATAGAGAACTCTTGACTGGAAGTTTTTTTTTTTCCTTTAGCACCTTAACTATGTCATACCACTGCCTTCTTGCCTCCATTGTTTTGGGTGGGAAATCAGCACTTAATCTTATTGATCTTCCTTTGTATGTGATGGTTCTCTTTTCTTTTGCTGCTTTTAGTATTCTGTTTTTGTATTGAGCATAGGACAATTTGACAGTAGGCCTGTTGGGATTTATGCTGTTTGGGGGTGTGCTGCACTTCTTGGATATGCACATCCATCTCCTTCAATAGGGTTGGGAAGTTTTCAGCTATTTCCTCCAACACTCCTGCTGTCCCCTTTCCCTTCTCTTCTCCCTCTGGGATACCTATAATGTGTATGTTTGTGCATTTCATGTTGTCGTTCAAATCCCTGAGTCCCTGCTGGATTTCTTCTATCTTTTTATTTATCTGTTCTAATATCTGTCTGATTTCAACGTACTGTTTTCCACATTCCTAATTTTTCCTCTGCCTGTTCTAATCTGCTATTGTGTGCTTCCATTATATTTTTGATTTCTTGGATTGTGCCATTCATCACCATCATATCCATTATCTTTTTATGTATGTTTACAATTTATTCAGTGTGTTCTCCCAGTGTCTTCTTAATATCCTTAATCTCTTCCTTCACTTCATTAAGTTGATTTATGGTATTTGTTTGGACAGCTCTGATTAGTTCTTCCATGTTCTGCATCTCCTCTTGGTTTTTCATTTGTTCATTGGACTGTGCCATGTCTTCCTGTTTCTTAGTGTGGTTTGTATTTTTTGTTGTTATCTAGTTGTAGCAGTTTGGCATTATTTATAAATTCCAAAAATAGTTAATGAATTATGTTTGTAAACTGGTCTGTCAGAGGTATCACTTTTAATTGATTAAATTATGATTAGGACTTTGATTGGGCCACATCAGTAGGGCATTGAACCCCACCCCTTGATGGGTGGGGATTCAGAGATGAAAGACATGGCAAGGGACAGAGTTGGAGTTCTGATGCAGAGTTTTTGAGCTGGAGCCCAGGAAGTAAGCACACAGAGGAGCTTGGTCATAAGGAAGGAGAGAAGGCCCAAGGAAGAGAGGAACCCATGAAGCCTGAACCCTGGCAGACATCAGCAGCCATCTTGCTCCAACATGTTACAATAGACTTTGGTGAGGGAAGTAACTTATGCTTTATGGCCTGGTAACTGTAAGCTTCTGTATTAGTAAGCCAAAGGGGTGCTAATGTAAAATACCAAAAATGGATTGATCTTTATAAAGGGTATTTATTTGGGGTAGAAGTCCACAGAGACCAGGCCATAAAGCGTTAAGTTTCTTCTCTCACCATAGTCCATTGCCACGTGTTAGAGCAAGACAGCTGCTGGCGTTTGCCATGATTCAGGCTTCTGGGGTTCCTCTCTTCCCGGGGCTGCGTTTCTCTCCGGGCTTAGCTCCTGTTTCCTCCACAAGATCAGCTGTAAAGCGTTCATGCAAACGGCTTGCTTTCTTCTCCTGGGGCCTTCTTTCCAACATCAAAACTGCTTCTCAAAAGACTGCTTCAAGTGTCCTTTGCCTTGCCTTTTATATTCAATTCCCCACCCACCAAGGGGTGGGGCTCAATGCCCTAATCCTAACCTAATCATGCCCAGATTCACAGATCAGTTTACAAGCATGATTCAATTATATTTTCGGAATTCATAATTACATCAAACTGCCACAGCTTCTATCCCAAATACCCTTTCTGAAAACCAACTGATTTCTGGTATTTTGCATCAGCACCCCTTTGGCTGACTAATACACTAGTCATCTGTTTATCTTGGTGTGTTTATTCAGCTGATTGGCTTCTCTCTCTGCTCTGTGGTTTTATTTTGTTGTTTTTGAGTGTAATAAGATTTTACTTTGACATTTCGTTCTTCTTATTCTATTTCTTTGCCGTTGTCTATGTTCCCATGAAAAAAAATTTAGTACCAGAGAAATAGGAAAAGATAGGAAGAGAGAATGAGTAATAGCAGTGACAATAGTAAAAGGTAGGAGAGGGACTATAGAAGACGTAGGAAATTGAATAATTAACCTGAGTAAGAAGTACAGAAGAATACGTTTAGAAAAGTGGAATAGAAACAATGAAACATGAAACAAAATGGAGAAAAATATAGAATGAATTAAAAGTACAGAATGATGAGAAGAGGGAAAAAGAAAAAGTAGAAGAGAGAAGGAAAGAAATAAAAAATAAATAAATAAATAAATAAAATAAAACATGGAGAAAGTAGGAGAGAGAGAGAGAAATGAGTACAAGAGAAATTGAAGACCAAGCCCAAAGAGGTGGAATGAAAGAACAACAGAAAACAGAAAATATAAGGATGAAGGAGGGAAAAGATATAGCATAGGTAGAGAAAATTGGGAAACAAAAGAAAGAGAAAAAACTAAAACAAACAGAGAAATAAAAGAAGGAGGAATACAACAAGAAATCAATACAGTAGCCACTCATTTTTTTTATTGTTTTTTTTTTTTTTTTTTTAAGAGAAAGAAAGCAGGAAAAGGATCAAAAATCCAAGATAAATACAGAAAAACATCTTTTTCTCTTGGACCCCTAGTGATCTTCTCAGGCTGTTGTTATTCAGCAATCACCCTGCAGCCTGTCCTCTGCAAGTTTTAGTGAGTAAAATAAGAAAAGTAAAAAAGGAACTTCTTTTTTGTTTTTTTTTTTAAAATAAGAGATCCAATAAAAGCTAATACACAAAGGATGTCATATGTTTCCTGTCATAAAGTTTCTCTGGATGCTTGGTAACCTTATATCACTTCTCAGAGAAAAGCTGGGGATTGAACTAGGGGCCTTATATAGTCTCGTCAGGTGCTCTTCCACTGAACTAATGTGCCTTCTTAGGTTAGTAAGACTTTTCAAAAACCTACCATAACTATTCCATTCATTAAGAGAAACAAATTTATAAAAATAGAATCCTATGTTAAACAACCAAACCTAAAATATTATTGTTTATTATATATAAAGGAATTATTTCTAGAGCAAGATTTTCAAATAAATAAATATGTGAATTATCATAATAAAAAAACAAAACAAAACAAAACAAAACAAAAAAAACCTACCAGCTCCTATTCCCTCTCTGTTATCTCTGCCTCCTTTCTAATGTAAATTCTCTCTTTACCTAGGCTGCTGAACATAGCAGCCTGCCTGAGACATTCCCACCCCCACCCCCAAGGGTCCCTTGGGGCTCAGCTGGCTGAAATAACCACAAAGAGACCACTCTCCAACCTCTTTGACCCCTTCTCCCAGGGAGGTTGCCACCACATTCCTTTTGGAGGAGGAAGCCTGGGGCTCCCCTTAGGTTGTTTGTCCTGAGGGTGGGGTTTAAGAGTTGCTTCCAGCCACAGGAGAAACTCAAGATTTTTCACCAGCTTCCTTTTCTTTATAGCATCCTCCTAGATGACCCAGAGCACCATCCTCCACCCTTCTCTATGAATATCTAGAGGTGCTGGTAGGGAGGAAAAAGTTTTGTTCTCCTCTTAGTCAGATACTATTTGCCGGGGGAATCAATAATACACCATTTGCTATTTCAGCTTCCTCCTCTCTGACCCTGACTCTTCTGTTGGCTGTGAAGCAATGTCCTGGTCTGCTGTACCCCTAAGCAGGTCACCAAGGCAGCGCTAGACTCCCTCTCAGGTTTTTTGGTAAGAGCTAAGCATTATCTGTCTCCTCCGTCGGCCACATTCCCACAATCCTATAATATTCCCTTAATCACGATACCATAAAGCCCTAGAACAATGTAGATGCTCAAAAAAAATTTAGCTATTATCCTTATTGTTATTTTATATTATATGTATGTTTATGTATTATATGTATTATATGTATATTAGATATATGTGTTTGTATGCAGAAATGTAGAATATCAATGTAGACAAAGAAACTTCCATGGGAGAAATGACACATGAGTAGTCCTATATCAAGCCACAATCCAGTTCACTTTGTGACAGGTGCTTTAACTTCAGAGACTTGGTGTCCCAAACTCAGCCCAGCTCCACACAGTGGCCACCATAGCTGTGTACTGATAAGTATCCCTGAAGTCTTTGACCAAGTCTCAGAGATAGAAGGACTTGTTTGGGTTTTATGCATAAGGGATTGTGAGAGTATATGATTTCACTGGAGAATGTTGGAAGAATCATTTTGGCCATTATGCTCCCCAAGGGTAGGATGATAAAGGGAGTCCAATTAATTGCTGGAGTTGGAGGACCTTGGAGACAAATGAGAAAGACAATGTTCTTCAAAAAAGTTTATTACTCTACTATGGCTGCTGCTTAGAAAGGAAAACATAGTTTATGGGATTGTCTATTTTAAATTATTAAGTATGCTTTAGGTATGGATGTGTATGGTAGTGACCTAGATGTGTGTCTGACTTGTAATAGAAAAAGCATTTGCCTTATTTACTGTGACACTGACACTCATTTCTGGAGCCCTGAGGTGCCATTTAAGAACTCTGACTAACTGAGAACACCATTCTAAAAGGAAGCCCAGGTCACATGGAGAGACCACATATAAGTGCTCTGGTTGACAATGACAACTAGCATTAACCACCAGAAATGTTAGTGAGGAAGATTCTAAGAGACCATTAATAACAAGCTTGGCAGGTTCCACATGCACAGTCCTCAATTAAAAATCTCAAAAGACACCAGTTGCTTGCTGGTGATAAAAGTGGAGAACTCAACTAGTGTTGAGTAAAAAGAAAAGAACACATTATATGTCAATCTATAGCCCTTTTTAAGTCTTTTCCAATTATAAGCTATTTATAATATACACACAAACTTCTTGGGAAGATTAAGCAAATGATGCATTCTTTCAGTGTGCATTAGAATTACTAGGTATTCAATGCCTTTCATAAATGGAATTCAGCATCTTAGAAAATTCAATTACTGTCTTGAACTAAGATGTTTATATTATTACAGCTAAACAGTTTTATTAGTACCATAGTCTTTTATTAAACATTTATCTAAGTTTTAGCTTGTCTGACCATAATATTAATAAAATTGTGTTTCCACTATTATCTTTAAACAATTATCATACTTTTCTATTTGAATTCTTAAGTTTATTTAAAAATTTCAGAGACCCACCCAAAATTATGCTTTATCTCTAAAGAATTATTGATCAGTTGAGAATTCAGAACTAGTTGATGTGTTTCTCCCAAAATCAATATAGTCAAATACTGATCTATATGTATATGGGCAAATTTAAAAGCTGTCTGTATCTACTGAGAGAATAATACTTACAGAGGGTAAAGATTTATTGATTCTTCTTTGTTACAATAAGTCATTGTCCAGTTAGAATTATTCCTAGAAGAACTGAACTAAGAAGCCACTTTTAATTGTGAAAGAAGGTAAGTTATTTTGTTTCCTATTGCCTCTTTCAGGTGTTTGAGATTTAATATAAAAACCTCTGAATTTGAAGTTGGTTGGCCTGAGTACAATCCTGATACTATTTATGACCTCAGTAAGAGTACATAACCTCTTAAGTCTCAGTTGTCTCATCTATTCACAGGGATAAACAAAACAATGCCATTAGTTATCATGTAGGATAAATAAGTGTGTGACATTACATTGCATTTGGCCCATATGAAGAACTGAAAGAGAAACTTTGCAATTAATTTCTTGCTTTGAAATGTAACTCTAACCACAGATGAAAACTCTGAGAAAGTATCATCTGGGCTGCAAAATACTCTTTAGGCAGATTGTTGATTGCAAAAGGGAGCCCAGATTAGGATGGATGTGGGGTATGAAAACCAGCTCACATACTAATCACCAAGCCACATCCCCTGATTCAGGCTGCTTTTGCCTAGAGGCCATCACATCTTTTACTAAGTCCTAGAAAGACTTTATAAGGCTATCAGTGGCCCTGAGTTTTACAAACTAATGTCCTGGTCATGGATTAAGATTATTTCTCCATCAAAAATTTATTCAGTTTAAAATAATTTCATATCCAAAAAAATTTAGCATATACTTCCAAAGTAAGTGATATTGATGCAAAACATTTGCAGTGAACACTGAGCAGGTATCATATGAGACCCTAGATTAACAGGTTAGATTTATTTTACTCCCAAGGGAAGGACTCTCTTTATCAATGGCACTGTAGTGGGGAGAAGAAAAAAAAAAAAAATTATGTAGCATGGCAAAGAACAGAAGCTTTCTTCTGTTTGAGAAACACTCGAACATTTGAGAAAACTCAAAAAAGAAGACTGTCAGGAAAGGAGTGCTTGATTCATGTCCAAGCATGTAGAAACACATATAGCAGAGGAGTACACTTGCAATTGCTGAACTCTGTATTGTCCAAATATAACTGGGTAGTAAAGGACAGAGTTTTCAATAATTACATATATGCCCTGAATTGAGCATATCAACATTTATAATAAAGGAGTATATGACTTGTGATTTGAGAACATGGTCAGAAACTCAGCATAGGGATAAAGACTCAAAGAGACTTAGAACAATTCAGGTACTAGGCAGAGGTCAGTGTGCACCCACTCCTGGCTAAGAGTTTTACCAGCTCTCTTGTGAGACGGAGACTTGTAAATACCAACAGTTTATTGGTACCATCAGTTTGTAGATGCCACCTTATTGTAATTCTAATTCCTTTTTATTTATTAAAAATAGCATTAACCACTAGCAATCATAGACTCCTTAATATGTGTGACTATCATTATGCTAACTGTTTTGCATTTATGAATGATTCTCAAATAGTTCACTTGGTTTTTACATCAAAATCACTATGTTCCTTGCTTAAAATGCATCTTCTTATATGCACTCCAGATATCTGGCATGAGAATATGTGAGGCTGGAAACAAGTGCTGCAGTAGGTGATTCTTATGCAGACTAAAGTTTCAGAAAATCTGGTATATTATTTCATTAAATTATTACATCAACAAGATGAAATAGGTAGTAGTATCCTCCTTTTGCAGGTGAGGAAAACTGTAAGAGGCTAAAAAAAAAAAAAGTATGTAACTTTAAGTGATAAACACAAGTATATTTAATAATTTGAACACAAAATGAAGTTCATAAATTAAAAAGGCTAATTCCTAAGTTTTTATTTATTTACCTCTTGCTCTCTTTTCATTTTCTGTGTATGTTTTACTGTATACTTTGGGCTGAATTCTTAATTCTTTTATTGAGCTAATAATATATGATCTGATATCATTAGAAAGGATATTGAATTGAAGATATCTAAGAGACAATATGATTCTTCCCTCTGATTAGAGCACATATTTCTTCCAATATTTTCAGAGGGAACACTTGAGCTGATCCTCAGTTTGCATATAAATCATCTGCGTTTACCAGTGTGGAAGCAAGTCAGGCAGGAAGAAAGGCTGGTCATGGGTATGAGAAGACTTGGGGTGAGGCCATGGAGCCAGAGTTCAAACACAGTAGACAAAGCAGTGTTGGTGGCATTAGATCTCTTTTAGCATAGAATACCCAGGAATGTGACAACTAGAGTGGCAATTGCATTTCTTGGCTGGAAAATGGCAAGATCTTGCCATTTCTGACCTGTACAAGTCAATACTGGGCAAATGGCCACATAAGAGAAGTAGCTTTCCAGGCAATTTAAATGATGAAAGGACAAGTGAGACATAGGCTCTAAACACAGGGGAATTTACTGAAGTCTATACAAGTAAAGGCTTGATAGGCACTTCAGAGACAATCTGCTGGGAGATACGAAACAAAGGGAATTTGTCATCACTAGCTTTGCTGGCAGAAGTTTTAGACCAGGGAATGAATCTCTGTATGCATACTACTGTGACTAGTTCACAGATAAAGAGTAATTACAGACAACTGCAGTTATCTGGATTTGATGGCTGTTTGAACTCACCAAGCTGGAATGGAATAGTAAGCAATCCTTTTGCTTTGGAGTAAGGTACAGGCATACCGAGGAGATTTTGTGGATTCAGTTCCAGACCACCTCAATAAAGTGAATATCAATAAAGCAACAATAAAGCAAGTCACATTGGTTTCCCAGTGCATGTCAAAGTTATGTTTACTGTATACAGTAGTCTATTAAGTGTGAAGTAGCATTATGTCTTTAAAAAATGTACATACATTAATTAAAATACTTTATTGCTAAAAAAAAACAACAAAAAAAAAAACATTTAAACATCATCTGAGCCTTCAGCAAGTTGTAATTTTTTTGCAGTTGGTGGGACTTGCCTTGATTTTGATAGCTGCTGACTGATCCGGGTGGTGGTGGTTGCTGAAGTTTGAGATGACTGTGGCTATTTCTTAAAATAAGACAACAATGAAGTTTGCCTCCTTGATTGATTCTTCCTGTCACTTAAACACTTAGAGGCCATTGTACGGTTATTAAGCCACCTAATTTCAATACTGTTGTGTCTCAGGAAATAGGGAGGCCCAAGAAAAGATGGGGAACGTGGGGCCAGTGGAGCAGTCAGAACACACACAATATTTATCAATTAAGTTCACCATCTTACATTGGCATGGTTTGTGGCACCCCAAAATAATTACAATAGTAACACCAAAGATCACTGATCTCAGATCACTATAACAGATATAACAATAATAAAAAGTTTGAAATAATGTGAGAATTATCAAAATGTGACACAGAGACATGAATTAAGTACATGCTATTGAAGAAATGGTGCCGATAGACTGGTTTGACACAGGGTTGTCACAAACTGTCAATTTGTATAAACCACAATATCTGCAAAGCACAATAAAGCAAAAGGCAATAAAACGAAGTATGCCTGAAATCTTTGATAAAGTCTGCTTTATGGCTTGTACCAATTTTGTCTGCTTTGTTCCCAGTTGTAAAGTACTGTTAATCCCTTAATATCCTCAAGTTGAACATCTGCCAAGGAAATACTCTGCTAAATTGCAGCATCATCTTTCTACTGACAAGAGATAAAATTAATAGAAAAGAATTCCTTAGTTAAACCAAATAACTTTTGACTGCAGCATATTAAAAAGAACTGGCAAAGAATGGAAGTGTTCCTTTACTATCAGTGAGCCTCTGATGTGAAGGGTTTGTACACTTGGATACAGATGATAGTAGAAGGGTTCTCTACCATTATTGAATGTGCCAGGGTGAGTCAACTTAAGGCAGTACCAGCTTTGGAAACTGCATACTTTATAACAGAGATGTTAAATATAGAAGAGACAATACCTTGTATTTTGTTAAATGAATTTTTCAAAAACCTATGCTACCTGATTAGTTAAGTTATTGTTAATGTTTACAGAACTGTCCACTGCTTTGGTCCAAATACATAGCAAGGATGGAAAATATATAAACAGGGAAAATGATAAAGGCAGATATAAACACAAACAGAATAGCTATCTCTAAAGATGAGAACTGGCCACACCGCGTTTTGGACATTGAGTCTAACCGTGAACATAAGCAAGGTCCTATGTAAACAAGTACCCCATTTGAAGCAAAGAACCAAGTTCTGTTTTTGAATTAAGGTTCAGAGTCATGGCCTAAATGGTTAGAGAACACTGCTATGATTTATACAAAGCCTCATACCCAAGGATATATTAGAAAACCAATATAGATTAGCATTCTGAATTTAGGTTAAAATGATTGTTGTCTCAAATTCTGGGTTTGACTTTGACCTAGTATCACCTTGTGACAGGCTTTCTAAACTTTTGACCTAAGACAGCCCTGGAAATAGAGTGGAAGAAATTGTAAAACAACTGCTTGATAGGGAAGGCTAACCATAAACATCAAGAAGGAGGAAAAAAACCTAAAACGCATGAGGCCATGAAGACATATAGCCAATAAAATAATATTCTGGAAGATAATTCACTCTGGAAAATATCAAAATAATGGTGAAATTTGAAAATGAATTTAAAATTGGTATATATAAACTCCAAAGGAAAGAAAGCCATATAAAATATAACAATAAAATATCTAAAAGAAAAAAGTAGGATAAAAGAAGGGAGAAAGGCAAGAAAGAAAAAACTTTAAATAGATATGAACAACTAACCGCAAATCTCTAAACAAAAATATAATCATTGAAATTTAAAAAAAAAGAAAAATAACTATCAACCAATTTCCAGTCAGTAAAAATAAAGCATAATAAATCTCACCTATAGTTACAATGAAGTAAAACTGTAGAACATCATAATAAATATTATTAAAGAAGATATTAAAACAACAATTTGATAACAGCAAACTTCTCATTAGCAGTAATACATTCCAGAAAGCAACAATTAATCCAAAATGCTAAGAGAAAACTTTATATGGTAGAAGTCTAAATCCTGAAAAGACATCAGGGTAGATTTAAAACAAAATAAAAAGAAGAGCATTTTAGGACATATGTATAGAAGTGAGCTCAAGATACATAGAATGTCATTGAAGGGACTATTCAATGATTAACTTAAATAAGCAGTAGTGAACCCATAAAGTAGCAATGGAATGTATGCATCCATTTTAATAATAGGTTAAGCAAAATTATTAAAATGCGAGGCATCTCTATTAGATTTTAAAATCATCTAGAGCCTACTTACAAAGACATATCATAAAGAAAACATTAGATAAAGTTAAATGATGAACAATAATGTAATTATTCTTGGATATTTTATTTTTCCATATGACTTTTTTTTCCCATATGACTTTTAATAACATTTCTTCCAAATCTTTTAAAAAGTTGGCAATTTAATCAGAAATATAGGATTTTTTATATTGTTTTTTAGGAAAATTTATAGCATTTGGCCATTCCTTTCTAATATAGGGTAGGGCTTTTAATTGTTTAAATCTTGTTTTAGGTCTATCAATTTTACCATTTTTGTAGTATAAGTCCTGTACCTTTCTTATTAAATTAATTACAAAGTACTTTAAAGTTTTAAAAACTATTGTGGATAGTTTGTTATGTTCATTTCTAATTCCTTATGTGTGTGTTTGGGAATTTTTTAAAAAACTAACTTGGGATTTTTAAACTTTTATCCAATCTCTTTACCTACTTTATTAATTAGGGGTTAGTTTTTTAAAAAATAAAGTCTATTGGGTTCTTAAAGTTAAAAAAAATAAAACATAGGCTCAGAGGTAAAAAGATAGTTTTATCTCTCCTCCCCCCCCTCCCAATTTTTATGCTGATTATGTAATTTCCTTGACTTACTGCATTTTCTAGAGTATCCAAGAAAACACTGAGTATAATGGTCGCCAAAGATATCCCTCCCTTTTCCAGACTTAAGTGTAGTGATACACTTAAGTGTATCACTTTTAATGATATTTATTTACCAAGAAAAAAAAAAAAGCTTTAAAAAACACATGGTAAATTGGTAAATGTTCTTTCCATGTTTATATATTTTTTTCTATCTTTATTTGATTTTGGACTTTTATTAAAAGGGTCTGCTGAAATAGAAATATTGTCATCTTTTTTGTATTCTGTGGATTACAGGAAAAGGGAAAACATTCAGGAAAATTGAAACTTTTAAAATACAGATAAAATCTAAAAATACTGAGAAATTCTGTAACTTGAAAATCATCTCTATTAAAAGGCTGCCAAAATTATCATAATAAGCATGGAAGATTTAGAAGCATTTTCTTTTAATTCAGGAGCTAACAATAATGCTTATTCTCACAATTATTGGTAAGTATTTTCCTAAAGACCCTAGGTGACTAATGAAAATATGAAAATAGAATAAGTAATTAAGGATTAGAAAGGAAGACATAAAAGTATCATTATTCAAAGATACTATGATTGCTAGTATACTAAACTATTAAGGATTTACAACCAGTTGAAAATCTTACAGAAGTTAATAGGAAAGCTCTTATGAAAAGCATTTATCATTTAACTTTCATATGCATCAGTAAAAGAAGTTAGAAAATATAAAAGAATAAAAGATCCAACCAGCAAACGCCAAAAGATACATTTCATAGTTCCTAGAAATGTGCAAAAATAGTAGAGTTTACAAAACCTTTTTGAATAATAAAATAGATGCTGAATAAAGAGAAATATATACCATGTTTAGAGATGGGAAGATTCAATATCCTAATGCTGTCAGTTCTACCAAATTGATTTCATAAATACAATATGGCTTCAAAATATCCTCAAAGTTTTACTTTTTTAGAACTTGAACAATTTTTCCAAACTTTTTTGGGTATAGTAAATGTCCAAAAATAGTAAAAGTAACTGAAACTTTTTTTAAAGAAAGAGTAATTCCCTACCAGATATCAAGACTCATAACTCTTTATATAAGCCATTATGTTAGTAGGATAGAGATAGACACATGGAATAGAAAACCCAGTTTCAATCATATGTGAGACCTTCCATATGATAGAAAAGATATAAATAGTGGAGCAAATATGAAATATAAACCTTGGAAGGTATCACTAATCTTCACCAATATACGATTCTCTTTCCATTCTATTATCTTGCTGTACCTTTGTTGTTGGATAAGGTCATGTGACTGGCTTTGCCCAAAGAAAAATGAAATGAGGAGGTCTGAAGCAGTGAAAAGCCCATGGAAAACCCTCCAGGTTCTCTTTTCCACTGTAGCAGTAATCCTGGAGGGATCTTGTGATAAGGCAGAGCCGAAAATGTGAAGTGCTCTAGATTGTTGAGTCATTGTATGAGGGACATCTGCCTTGAAGAATTACATAAAATCCATGAAAGCACAGCAACCTATATGTGAGTGGCAGTTACATGGTAGCATATCATAACAGAGTCTATTCTGCTAATAGAGTAAGAAGTGTTTTTGAACTAACATCAGTTTTATTTATGGCTAAAATAAATAAATAAATTAGATCTATACATGCATATATATATATATCTGAAGGTCAGAAAACAGAGTTTATAGAGAAGTTGAAGCTGATATAGGAAACAGAACTCAGCAAAACTCTGTTATGATGGGGTAGCCTAAGGAAATTTTAAGAAAGGTGATGCTCATTTATGTTCCCCAAGACATCAGCAAAACTTATCAAAGACACAAATGATTCAGCATGAAATTATAGAAAGAGCTAATCCTTATATCAGAGCCAAAATAGTAGGAACCTATCATTTGAAGCATCAATTGAATCACTGAAATCCACTAGGAGTTTGCAAAAATCTTGAGATCTTTGGATTTGCTCAGGGTTTGGTAATGAGACTTAGAGGAGAAATTTTGTACAACTTTGTTCTAGATCTTGATGGGGAGTGAGTCTGTAGCTGGCAATTAAGTTATAGAAATCAGATAACTAAGGTAGGTGAAAAAAAAAGTTGCATCTTAAAATGATCAATTCTGCAGCCGCATAACAACCTAGCCAAAAACTTGGCAGTGCTGTAGCAGTTACCTGGCCAAAGAGAGAATGAGAACAATAACAAATGGAGCCAAAACAGAATTCCTTTTCATTTGCTAGGCAAGCTAATCTTAGTTTCACCCTTGGCAGTGGCTCTAAACCCACCACCTGTGCAAAGTTATTCCTCCTTAGCTATGTCTTTCTGAGTTATTAAAATTCTCAGTGCTCTTACCCATTGATAGGAAATAAACCTATATTTCCATTAGACATAAGCAATTGTCAGGCTGCTTTTTCAGGAAAAAAGTTACATACATGTCCTTTCCAGTACATTTTTTACAATTTTGATTGAAAATGATACTGAGTACAAAAAACTGTCTAAAGAAAAGCAAAATCAAGAAAGTTACTGGCTGGCAATATCATTTAGGACTAAATTCATTTGAGAAAGCACATTATACAACTCTGAAGTGACGTTTATCATGGTTAAGGGAAACCATTTGAAATGTCTGGCTCTTGTCTTCACTTCAATTTGCAACAAAAATAAAAGCACATTTAGTTAATTGTCTCTATTCATTTTTCACCTTAGCCATGTGATTTTTCAGAGGAGACTCTCATAGGTCTCCCTACATTGAATCATCAGTGTGAAATAAACAACGTCCAGCAGTTGCTTTTACTAAGAAAGGCTTGTATTGATCAATGTGTATCAAGTTTCTTTGACTTTCTTGGAGTGTGGTTCTCTTTGTATGGATAAATAAAACATTAATGACTTAATGACTCACACCTATGGATCTCTAGGGATATCTTTTCCTTTTTGTTCTCTCACAATCTGTTTAAATGTGACTTGTACTATTAAAAGTTATCGTGGAATTTCCAATGTCATTCAAAATGACATTGGAAAAAACCTATCTGGGCACACTGTTTGAAAAGCTTCTTAAATAATTGCATTACTCTAGACTTTGCCTGTGATAGATAGTTACTTTTGCAGACAGACATATTCCCCAGAGTTTTGATACTGACACCACAGAAGGCAGAACAATGATAAATTTAAAATATGGCCTTTGTAAGGGATACACTGAAGTTTATTAAAATTTCATTAATATGTTGAAAACTCTTTTTCACTCCCAGTTTAAAAAGAAAAACCTTACAATATTCCTATATCTTGTTTTATCTACTATTATTTATGATATATAACTCTAATTTATGATGTTTTTACTTTTACAAAATTCTAAATTTATGTGCTTTTTTTCTTACAACTTTCTGACATTCACCCCCCTAATACTTTCATGATTACTAATCATTTATGGTTCTGTAAATTGACTGTCATTTCCATTTTACATATACCTCTTTATTTTGAAAGAACATTAAAAATTAATTTAATAGAAATGTGGCTAGAAAGCAAACCACACTGAAATATATATTTATTTGATAAAGCCAAAGACTCCTTTTTCGTGTTTAAAGGAACAACATACCTTAGGTCAATATTCTAAAAGAAATAATTTTGAAAGTCATTCAGAACAGATCCATTCAAGGTTCCGTAACATCAAACATCTCTCTTCGCTCATCTGTGACATTTCTTAGATGACTCAACTGTAGCATAGTGATAGAGTGGGGACTCAAGAATCTGTTAAAAGTAATTGAATACTTGTTCTTTTAAATAAAGAGGATGATAAGGTCTATATAAATATATATTTATATAGACCTGACAGAGGATATTATTCTGATCTGACAGAATCTTTATTTTCTAGGCAGATTACTCAGTTAAGGAAAACTTTTTATAGCCTCTCACTAAGTAGATCAATAATCCAAGAAAATATCATCATCTTAACAGGGAGAAAATCAAACTCTAGTTTTGCATGAATATACTGTTTGATATGAAAGCACATAAAAAATCTTATAAATAAGCCTATCAAATCTTAATCAGCATTGACTATGACAAAAAAAATTCATTTCCAGAAACCTTCCATAACTTTCCATATCCATTTAGATTTTGTCCTACAGTTTCCTGTTTCTCATTCTGCAACATCTAGTCAAATTATTCTAGGGAAAAAACTACTCTTTTTCTGTGGGAAGCTGCCCCTGACACCAGTATTATTATGGCCATCTTGTGTGCTAACACCATTCTGTGCTAAAATTCTATTTCTCTATACTTACTGAGATAACAGGGGTAAGGCATCTTTTGTTAGTTCCTCTGCGTGATGTGTGGGAACACTGCCGGTTCCTGTATCTACAGATTAGGGATTTATACAATAACTTCTGATTGGTGGATTCATCCCGCTCTGCTTCCTCCCATTGACGTCTGCAATGTGCAGAGTCCTTGGGAACATTTGCTGATGTTTCTTTTCTAGCAGGCATGCTTTTTGGATACTTGGCCCTTTGTGCTCTGACTTTCAGCATCCAATCAGGAGGCTTCCTCAAACATCATATACACCCACAACTTATTCCCAATAAATGAGACTTGATCAGAATCCTGTCTTGTCTCCATTCTTCGTGTCTCTTGTCCTTTTTATTCCCGCTCCCTCTCTCAGGTTTCGGTTCGACTGACCTGCGGGTCGGGTCATTTTTCCTTAACAAAAAAGCATGCTGCACATCTTACTTTAGTAACTTAGTAGTTTTAATAAATAAATAGGTAACTTAATAGGTTTTAGAAACTTAAATAGAGTTCCCAAAAAGATCTTGGAAATTGTCTTCAAGCTAACATCCTACAAAAGACAATAACTCTTGAAATAAAGCTTGTGAGAATAATAACTCAATTTGGTTAAATACTTTTTCATCATATTAAACATCTAGTAGATCTAATGCTAGCATATTTGATCAGTAAGCCTGTATAAATTTAAGAAGAACATACTCAAGCAGAATAAAATTGTATGTTTGTATTGTACTTAATACTGACAACTCAGAAGACATAGTTGTTTTTACTTAACTAACAATTTTAAACTAGTCCTGTTTGCCAGAGGTTAACCTAGATTATGTGCACTTCAATTTTTAAAACATTTGGATTTAATTTATGACTACTCTTTTTACATTGGAAGTATTAGAAGTTTGTTTCCTTAGTTTCTTGGAGTTTAGGAATATTAATTTATATATAAGCACTAATTATCTTTAAGCAATTTGAGTAGAGTTCTTTTAAGGATTTTTATTTATTATCTTGGTATTACCATCCAGAGGTAGGAAAATATACATCAAACAAACCAACAGACACAAATAGAGAGCTTACAGCTTCGATTTAAAAATTTTTTGTCATGAGTCAGAAATAAAATCACAGAAACACAGAAATATGAAACTCACTAGTTTATACAGAAGAGCTGTCTTTCTCTCCTTGTGTAAATAGGGTTAAGAATTAACAAATGATTATGATTGCTGAATCATTATATAGATGCCTTTTTACTTTCTTGCATATTGTAGAATAGCCAATAGTAAATACCTGAAATTACTGAAACTTGCTGAAGTAGAATCTAGATGACTTGCTCCCTGATAATGACTTTAAAATGATATAACATTTATCTTTTTATTGTAAGAACCTTTTGACTGACCCCCATTTGTGAGACAGGTTAGTACAGGGAAATGAGGAGAAGACAAGCCACAACATGGCCAACAGACAACATGGCCGACAGACAACATGACCAAGAGTCCCCGCCAATACCTTGACCTTGAGGTCCCAGTTGGGACTCTTTCTGAGGCCGAGGGGAGGACCCGGATGGTATAAACAGGCCTCACAATTGGCCCCCACCACTGGTAGCGTAACCAATAACAGCTGGGGCCCCTCCCCTTAGTATTAGCAAGGGGAGGAATAATTAATAGCTTAAAAGGTGCCCACACAAGCCAAAACCTGCTCTCTTTGCTTAGAGGAGCCTGCACCATATCTTGGTGCATATCTCCTATCTCTCAGCAAGCTCTGTTCTTTTCCCCCATTTCCCAATAAATTCTTACTGGCCTAACTAAACTGGTGTGTTCTTAAATTCTTTTATGCAACATAGCCAAGAACTTAGAGGAATCCAACACTTCCCTGGCTTCATTTGTACCCTCTCCCCCTATCCTGTTTTATAAGTCTCAAGTATTATGCTCACTAGCCAGCCCCCTAATGTTTATTAATGAAATTATTTTACTAGTGAAAGCTGGATCTAAATAAAATTGGCCTGCCTGGCATGTGCAATAGCTTCTGTGACTAAGCATGTAATCATTCTGTGCATGCCCAGGAATTAGATCATCTCTAATTTCATCCTCTCAAGCCACTGTATTCACTAGCATAAACCTGCCTGTTTTTGGATACTATAAAACTATTAGAATTACTGCAGTTTTGGGGAGGCAGATTTTAGGCCATTAGGCCATCTGACCTTCTTGCTATGTGCTAGCAACAAACTTTTTCCCTCTTTGAAACACTGATATATGAGTAATTGGTCACTTGAAGTACCTCGGGCAAAGAACTCCACTTTTGCTCAGTATCACTTGCTCCACTCTTGTATTTTTATCAGAATTTTTGTTCTTGGCGGAGGGGACATGTTGAGATTACTTATTTAATATGAGGACTAAAGCTTTCCCATCATTATCTGTGAAGGAGACTTTTAAGATTTTCTTTGCCTTGGCATGTAATTTTAATAAGCTTTGCCCTATTTCTTAGGCCTATTTGACTATCAGATTTATTATGGAAAGAGGAATCATGTAGGTTCCTTTCTGGGTCAGTCTAACCAGCTTTTGTTATCCAGGATTTAGAGATTTTTGACCAACATGTGTACAAGCTGATATAGGTCACATAGCCCTAGATCATATGCATCCAAAAGAATTCTAAATTCTTCTATAAATATTTGCCGATCTTATTTGGGGAGATCGTTAATTGTAGCTCTGTTTAGAGTTCTTTCCCTTTTACTCTGTTTTTGGCCTTTTCTTTCTCTAACGAACCTTTAAGTGAAGCTATTGTACAGGCAGATTGTCCTCTAGCAGTTTCCAAGTACCAATCTTGGATGTCACACCTTTTTTTATATACCTCTCAAATGCAAGGTTTCATTCCTATAACGTTTCTCAAAGTGGCCACTACAAAGACAAATTATCCTATATCAGATCTACCGATGAACAGAAAGTCACAGGTCCATAGTGCACATATATAAGAAGCAGGAGTTTTAGCAGGAGGAGGAGAGAGAGACTTAGAGCAGGAAAAGCCCGTTATCCGTTGGTCAGATGAAATGGCTCTTGGGCCTAGGGCCTTTTGGCTAAGCCACTTGAATACCCCTCTGACCTTAGCAGGATCCCAGGTGAGTGGAAGTTTCAGACACCCAAACCCAGGAAGCAGGAAGAAAAGGAGGCTCATTACACAGGAGCAAGAAGACTGGCAAACTGCTTGCCATGTGACCTACGTTGGAGTAGGGTTAGCAGGCCTTATGGATTCCCAAACCCTAAGTCTCTGAGAGGGACAGAAAATTATAGAGATGGAGGGAGAAATGAAATAAAATCAAAATGGAAGGTCTGACAATAAAACTGAAACCAAAATCAAACCAAAGTGAAACAGGCTAGATAGGGAAACAATAGACAGATCTGGATCCTGGCAGAAAAACCGCCGCCATTGAACACGTGTCCTCCAATAGCCCCAAGATGGCTGCTGGGAAGACCCCCACGAGAAATCCCATTCAGAACAAGATTTCCTCCAGAAGCCAGGAGAAGCCACGGATATTCTTCAGGGACCTTATCATTGAGCCCTCCCAGGGAATTGATGGGTGGGGTAATCAATCAAAACAGCAAACAGCTGGAACTCCTCTCATGCCATTAGCAAAGGGGTGGAATAATTAATGATCAAAAAGCAAGTGCAAAGGCCTTTTGCCCTCTCTTGCCTTTGACCCCTGTTCTTGCCTTATGTGCCCTGCTCTCATGGTGTCCCCCCCACATGGATCAACAAAACCTGGGCATTTATAATCTATAATGGCAATTGTAGTCTGTAAATCAGCCCACTTTATCACTCTTCAGCCCCTTCCTTTCTCTGGGACCCACGATCTGTTATTTTCTCCCATTTCTCTTCCCTCCCTGCCTTAATAAATTACTGGCCTAATCAATGTGGCATGTTCTTGAAATTCATTTCTTGCAGGTTAGCCAAGTCCTAGACAAAATCTGGCTACAAAAGTCCCGAATAAAAGGCAATTGAACTGGACTCAAATTACAGAGTTCAGATATAGGAATGGTTACATGGGGGATGTAGCGTCTCAGTGATTGGACAGCAGACACAAAGTGGTCTTTTGTGGGCTCCTCAGTGGCCCGTTCCAGAGCCTTCCAGTGGGCACCTTCTACATCTTGCCAGGGCCTTGAACTTGTGAAAGATCAATTAGAGTCAAGTTTGCTGATTACAGGATTTTATTCAAGACACCAAAGTTTTGCTGCAGCAAAGGAAGCCAGAATGGAAGTAACTTGGGGTTTCTATGGATGGCCAAACTAATTTTATAGATATAAAAAGGAAATTACCTTGACTCCTATTTATTAGACAAGTGTTTGTCCATCCTATGGGGTGGGGGTTAGAGGATTGGAGCAGGTGGGCTTTATTTTGCATGGGGTCAAACAATGTTTAGCTTGGTTGGCTATTTGGGTCAGCTGCCTTGGTGGGATTTCAAATTTCAAAAGAAAAAGAGGAAGTAAGAATGGGTTTTTTGGCTTTGAAGGATCCCCAGAGCTTTCTCTATGCAATTTTATCATAGTCTATCTCATTAGTGCAAATATGCTGACTTTCCCCATGCTACTCAGTAATAACCTTTAATATTAAACTTTGTTAACCTTAGTATTAACCTTTTAGTATAAACCTTAAGTATTAACGCTTGTTGAATAAAATATCCTAATACTATTACACTGGAGTACCATGCAGAGTTGTCCAAGAGAGAAAGAGCTTGTTCCACAAATCAGTGTTGCCATGTAGTTTTGGTGAATTAATAACTCCTTGATGTCCCTCCAGAGTCTCTCAAAGGGAATTATGTGTGTGTGTGTGCTCCATGCAGCCTTATCACAAATTTATGAAAATCTATTCAGCCAATTTTGAGTGATGCATTAGCAGGCAGACTGACTGAAAATATGTTTGTTTATATAAGAAATAAATTTACATGAACTTGAAACTGTCCTGGGAAATTCGACACTCATGAATTTTATAACTAAGTATTGGAGACTAGGAAGAGAACCAAATCCCTAAGAGCCTGGTGAATTTTTATGAACATTGAACTGGTGCTGGGAGAAGCGAGAGAGAATTTAGAGAAGTTAGACTTCCAGTGAAGAGAAATGAAAATATCACATGGAGGGGGTAGAAATCTCTCCTTTTTTTCAAATAAACAAATATTTATTGAATTACCAAAAAATGCCAGATGATGTGCTAAGTCCTGGGGAAACAGCAGTGGGAAAAAAAATCCTGTGTCTTATGAGAGCTTTCACTTTACTGAAATAGACAAACCAATAATAATGACAATATCAGGTAAACAGTACAGTTTGGTTTAACACAGAGGGAGTGTATCTAATGTGATGCAGTGGGAGCTTATAGCAAGAGTTTTTAACCTCACTATGGGGAGTCAGGAATTTCTGGAGAGAAACAAGTGTGAAGACATGTAGATATACACAGAGGCTGGGAAGCTGGTAAATGAACAATTTGAGTAGGTGCCAAATGTCTCTCTGGGTAAACTGGAATATATGTGGAGCAGCCTAAAATGCCTTTTTTTTCCCCCTGGCATATTTGATTCCATAAGAGAAAAGGGTCTGACTTTGTTTGGCTTTTATAGCATGCAATACTTTTCTTGAATGATTTGCTCACTTACGGAAGGCACCACCGTAGCAATCAGTGGTCTCCCACCATTTTCCCTACTCCAAAATCAGTCTTCATGCATGTTTTGTGTGGTAAATTTCTTCTACCAGCTGATGCTATGACCTCATTGAAGAATTATTATCTAGAATTATTTGGACTGTCTATGAGGGTTCTATTTTTAAGCATCATTTCATTTTCTTTTACCACTTTCCTTAATGCTTACAAGGAACCCTTGATTTATCCCTGCACTGTGCATATGTGGATGTTCTGAAACACAATTTAGATCAGGCATTCTTAACCTTTTTTTGTTCCACAGACCCCTTTGAATACTACTGTAATTTATTTATTGCATACATTCATTAGTGAAGGAAATGCTAGATTTCAGTTAGTGATCAGAGAAAATAAAGATAATAAGTTGATATTTTTTCAATTCAAGCTCACGGACCCCCTGAAATCTTTGCACGGACCCTTCGGGGTCCATGAACACCTGGTTTAGATGCTGAGCATTATTTGAAAGTGTTCTCTCGTGCCTTAAAGCACAGGCATTAAGAATGAGTGAGTAGCAGAGATGCTAGTCAGTAAAGAGGAATTACTTTTACATGAATAAGAGCAATAAATTCTTAAAATGTTCTACTCCAAAAATGATTAAATGTAATGGTTTTTAAAATGTCGAATAAAACATCTTAACACAGACCATTGCATCAAAAACTTCAAAAATATCTAGATTGCTGTAAAAATCTAAAAAGCTAGCAAAATAAATGCAATTATTCAACCAAATGGCCCAAAGCACAACTATTATTTTTTTGTTTTGCTTATATGTTCTCCATACTTTAAAAAAGCTATAATATTCCAGTATATAGATATATATCAGAGGTGTTTTATGGAGTATGGCATATACCATGTCACCACTTAATTTTCTATTTGGTTTGATTTTATTTTTCAGTTACAAACTGGGTAGCCTCCTATCTATTATAATGGATTCATGAATTGCTGTGTATAACTAATTTTCATTCACTTAGGCACCTGGAAGTATCCTTGATAGATAGTTCTCACACTCTGGTATCCCAGCAACCACTGAGTCCTGTCACTTGTGCTTCCTAAGTAATTCTCTAGATCATCCATATCTTTCTTTCTCTACTCCCACAAACCTGTCCCATTTGCAAATTCTACTGATTCAAATATCCAGTAAGCGTTCAAGAAACAAAACAGCAAATGCACAGCCAAATGGAGTACATCACTACTGCTTTTGTAGAAAAAAAAAAAAAGCAGATTTATATCAACTCTGGAAACATTCCAGGATAAAGGAATGTTGGCAGGTATAAAGGAAGGATGGACACAGAGACACATGGTGAATGGAAAAAATAAAATGAATGTCTTAATACACATTGGTCCCTGATATTTTTCCCTTCAGTGTAATACATCTAAATATCATACAAGTACTTTTTTTTGATGAAGTAATAAAAAAATTTTATTTCCAAGCTCTTCAGAGATTATTACAAACATAAATAAAGTAGCCTTTAAAAAAGTTTCCCAAATCAAACTGAAGGCACATCATCAAAATAGAACACTATGACATTAAGAATTCTTTGAGGCCATATTACTTCATTTTTAACCATTTGAATGTTCTATAGGTCACATTTTAAACATTTATTAAAAGCATGAAATAATGTAGTATTTTTTAAAGCACAACCATAAAATCAAGGGACTTAAGTAAAAGATCAAATCTGCTTCATAATGGGGCAACCTCGTACATGATACAACATTAATCTTTCCCCAAAAAAGTTTGCCAGAAACAGCTCCCATGTTTAGTGTTTAAAAAGAAAACAATCCTCTGTTAGAAAAATCAAGACATTATCTGTTTCATAAAGCCTATTCTTCCCCTCAAGTTTATAGCTGCTTATCATCATTTAGAAACTAAATTTATGAGACAAAAACAAATTTTGTTATGGTAAAAAAATCTTAGGAACAACAAATTACAAATAATCAGTTTTTTAAAAACAAAAGTGTTTTCCTTCCTAAAATGTAAACATCCAGTAAATAAAACATACATGGTATTCCAGGTATAGAAACACTGGTAATTCACTTGTGAAAGCGATATATTCTGGTATATCTGGTGGTAGCATTTTTGTTTAAGTATAAAGCACTTCACCAAAAGAACGAGGTCATTATTATTTAAAAGCTCTACTCTTTCACCAAGTTTCCTTATTTGAGCAAAAATGCACCAATTTCTGTAGAATTTTTGGCGGTAGGACCAGGCCACACAAAGAAGAAATCTCAAATATCTAAAAGTTATTTGGCTAGAGAAAAGTGTTTCCTTGAAACTTGGAGTCGTTCATCACTTTGTGCCTGAAGGCATTCCTCAGTGAACGTCTTCCCTACGGTCTTCAGAATAAAGCACAGGATCTGGGCTTCCGGAAGGGGATCCTCCCGGCCCGCACACCGACCAGAGCGTCCTTGCAGGCATTCTGAACCCAGTACTGTTGGCTCTGCAACCGCCTGCGAGACCTCCATCCTCTCCAGGCCGGCCTCCATTTTGAGCTGCTCCATCAGGCGTATGCTGGGCCCGGAAGTCATAGCAGTGGCGGCGGCAAGTCCTTTTTTTTTTTTTTTCCTTTTTTTTTTTTTTTTTTTTTTTTTTTACCAGAAGCCAATGTTATACTTTAATAATAATAATAATAAACAAAAACACAAGTGCTTTTAAGAAGTGGTTTCAGGGAGGCACAAAGTCATTGCAAACCATATATAACCACAATTTAATACCAACCATCAGATATCAGCTAGTGATTTTGCACATTTAAGTATGAAGCCAGGTCTGAATTGATAGCCCTTCCCCTTTTCTGTTTACTCTTTACTTTCCTTCTCCTTAGCCACCTTTATGGAGAACTTTTTTCCTTTCTCTTTTGTATATTTCCACTAAATAGTGTTTTATCATGGCTTAGTTCATGACATTTTACTTTTGCAGACGTTCTTTAAACTTTCTTTTCTACTCCTACAATGTACAGGTTGAATTAATTAGACAAAGTGAAATGTCTAGAATTGCATTCTTGTTTGACACCAGAGTGCAAAACTCTAGGAGGAGAGAAAGTGAGTGAGTAGCTGAAGTGTTTATAGTATCTACAGTGCCTTGGCCAGATACATGTTTCCAACTATTATTTCTATGGTGTGGAAAAGAAGTGGTCTATTGGTTAGAGAATGAGAGATAAGCTATTTGCAAGCTAGAAAAATGACAAAATGGAAGATATGAATATCTCTTCCAATTTTATATATTTCCAGGCTAGCAAACATTCTGACTTTTATAGAATCAAGACCAGAGCTCAGGAAATGTGCTTGCTCATTGGAGAACATTAATATATTTTCCCAAAATGTATAGATTTTTCATTTTTTAATCATTATCAAGTTTTTAAAAAATTCTGATATAATTTTGGTGTTTCAACATATATATTTTTTTAAGTTCTGCAAGGAATATTTTTCAGTGTCAAAGAAACCCATTTTATTTGGAATTTCTAGGATTACATTTCAGTACTGACAGGGCTATTCTCTTTTAAATTAGTTGTTGTTTAAAGTTAGAAACTAAGAGCAGCAACTTATTCCAAAGGAATAGAGTGAAAAGAGGGAAGGAAAGCAAGTAGGATATGGCAAGTGAAAGTCATTTTTTATAGAAGCATAAAGATAATTTATAAAAATTTTATCTAAGTATGGAATAATAGTCTTATTATATATTTATACACCTTTTCATAAATTGGAGCAAATTACTTCCTTTGTCTTTTTTATCAGTTTATTTGCTAAAGAGTATTACTGTATCATACTTGCTTTTATTTTAACAAATCAATTTTATTGATATATATTAATAAAGCATAAATCCATCCAAAGTGTACATCAGTATTATTCAGTATAATCACATAGTTGTGTTCTCATCACTTCAATCATTTTTAGAGCATTTTCATTATTCCAATAAAATAATAAAAGAAAACAAAAAACAATGAACAAAGAAAAAACCTAATCATTTCTCAATCTCTGTTTACCCAACCCTACAAAGCTGCTATTCTGCTTCCATCTCACTAGTTTATTTGTATTTATATTTTTTAAAAAGAGTCTTATATATGCAATATTACCCATATTTGTATTTAACGTGAGGTTTCTCTATGTTATACAGTTCCATGTTACAGTTTTTAGCTTTCCTTCTAGTAATATACATGACCTTAGACTTGCCCTTTCAACCAGTCATACCCATATAAGCTCTCCTAGTTACAAACACTATGATGTGCTTTCACCATTTCTATGCATTTCCAAAGATTTACAAACAACATTTTTTACCACTTCTGCACAGAATAACCCTCAGTTTTCCATTCTTTACCCTCATTTTTTTTCTGGTGATCTGTATTCTAATTATTAACTCTATGAGTTTACACAATATGTTTAGTTCATAATATCGCAGTCATACAGTTTTTGTCCTTTTGTGTCTGGCCTGCTTCACTCAGCATAATGTCCTCCAGGTTCATCCATGATGTCATATGCTTCACAACTTCATTTCTTCTTACCACTGCATAATATTCCATTGTGTGTATACACCACAATTTGTTTATCCATTCATCGGTTGATGGATACCTGGGTTGTTTCCAATTTTCAGCAATTGTGAATAATGTCACTATGAACATTGGTATGCAGGTGTCTGTTTATGTCAATGCTCAGTTATCCTGAGACTATAGCTAGTAATGGTATTGCCAGTTCACATGGCAAGTCTATATTAAACTTCCATAGGAACTGCCAAACGGTCCTCCACAGTGGCTGTACCATTCTACATTCCAAACAGTTAATAAGCGTTCCTATCTCTCCACGTCCTCTCCAACATTTATAGTTTTCCAACTTTTTAATAGTGGCCAGTATAATATGTGTGAAATGATATCTCATTGTAGTGTTGATTTCCATTTCCCTGATCACTAGTAATATTGAACATTTTTCGTGTGTTTTTTACCGTTTGTGTTTCTTCTTTGTACAATTATCTTTTGCCCATTTTTAAAAATCAGGTAGTTTGTCTTTTTATTGTTGAGTTGCAGTATCTCTTTATATATTATGGATACTAAGCCCTTATAGGATATGTGATTGTCAAATATTTTCTCCCATAGAGTCAGCTGCCTTTTCACCCTTTTGACAAAGCCCTTTGAGGTGCAAAAGTGTTTCATTTTGAGGACGTCCCATTTATCTATTTTTTGTTTTGTTGCTCATGCTTTCAGTGTAAGGTTTAAGAAACTATCACCTACCACCAGGTCTTAAAGAAGTTTTCCTTCATTTTCTTCTAGGAATTTTAAGGTTGTCGCTTTTATATTTAGGTCCTTGATCCATTTAGTTAATTTTGTATAGATATGAGATAAGAAGTCCTCTTTCTTTCTTTTGGATATGGTTATCCAGTTGTCCCGGCATCATTTGTTTAATAGACTGTTCTGCCCAGCTAGGAGGGCTTGTAAGCCTTGTTAAAACTCACTTGACTATAGATGTGAGAGTCTTTTTCTGAGTTCCTGCTTTGGCTCCATTGGTCAATCTGTTTTTATATCAGTACCATGCTGTTTTTAGTACTGTAGCTAAGCAATATGCTTTGAAGTCAGGAAGTGAGAGTACTGCCACTTCGTTCCTCTTTTTAAAGATATTTTGACTACTCAGGGTTCCTTACCCTTCCAAATCAATTTGGTAATTGGCTTTTCTATTTCTGCAAAAAAAAAAAAAAAAAAAAAAAAAAAAAGGCTGTTGAGATTTTTGTTGGGATTGCGTTGAATCTGTAAGTCAGTTTGGGTAGAATTAACATCTTAATGATGTTTAGTCTTCCAACCCATGAACATGGAATGTCCTTCCATTTATTTAAGTGTTCTTCAATTTCTTTTAGTAATGTTTTGCAGTTTTCTGAATATAGGTCCTTAATGTCCTTGGCTAACTTTGTTCCTAAATATGTGATTCTTTTAGTTGCTATTATAAATGGAATTTATTTTCTGATTCCATCCTCATATTGCACATATATACTGTAAAGAAATGCTGTTGTATTAATTTTTTATCACCCCACTTTTCTGAACTTGTCTATTAGTTCTAGTAGCTTTGTTGTAAATTATTCAGGATTTTCTAGATAGAGGATTATATCAGGGAATAATGGAAGTTTTACTTCTTCCTTTCCTAATTGGGTGCCTTCAATTACTTTGTCTAGCCTAATTGCTCTAGCTAAACTTCTAGCATGATCTAACAGTGGTGACAATGGGCATCCTTGTCTTATTCCTGATCTCACTAGGAAAGCTTTCAGTCTTTTACTGTTGAGTACAATGTTAGCTGTAGGTTTTTCATATATGCACTTTACCATATTGAGAAAGATTCCTTCTATTCCTTTTCATCAAGAAAAGGTGTTGTATTTTATCAAATGCCTTTTCTGCACCAATCGAGAGGATCATGTGACTTTTCTTCTCCAATTTTATCAATGTGGTTTATTATACCAATTGATTTTCTTGTGTTGAAACACCCTTGCATACCTGGGATAAAACCACTTGGTCTTGGTGTATAATTCTTTTAATGTGCTTTTGGATTCAGTTTGCAAGTATTTAGTTGAGGATTTTTGCATCTATATTCATTAGAGATATTGGTCTGTAATTTTCCTTTTTTGTAGTATCTTTATCTAGTTTTGGTTTTTGGTTGATGTTGGCTTCATAGAATAAGTTTGGTAGCATTCTTTCCGGTTCAATTTTTTTGTAAGAGCTTGAGTAAGATTAGTATTAGATCGTCTTTGAATGATTGGTAGAATTCCTCTGTGAAGCCACCTGGTCCTGTACTTTTCATCTTTGGAAGGTTTTTAATGAGTGTTTCAATCTCTTCTCCTGTGATTGGTTTGTCGGTGTCTTCTGTTTCTTCTAGGGTCAGTGTAGGTGGTTTGTGTGTTTCTAGGAGTTTGTCCATCTCCTCTACATTGTCTAGTTTTTTGGCATAGAGTTGTTCATAATGTCCTCTTATGATCTGTCTTATTTCTGTGTGGTCAGTGGTATAATGTCCCCCTCTCATATCTGATTTTATTTATTTTTGTCTCCTTTCTTTCTTTCTGTGTCAGTCTAGCTAAGGGTTTGTCAGTTTTGTTGATCTTCCCAAAGAGTCAACTTTTGGTTTTGTTGATTCTCTCTATTGTTTTGTTTTTTCTCGATTTCATTTATTTCTGCTCCATTTACTATTTCTTTCCTTCCACTTGGTTTGGTATTAGTTTGCTGTTCTTTTCCTAGTTCCTCCATCAACCACAATTCTCATCCATCTCTGGTTTTACTGTACTATTCAGTCCCTAGATTATTCTCTAGCTTTCTGTTAATTGGTATTTACATGCCTAGACTACCATTTTCAGCCACATTCCCATTTACAAACCAGTTATTACTCACGATAATGTGTTACCATTTCTCTGTACATTTCCATACTTTTATAGTAAAGTTAATTAAAACTTCTGCATACATTAAACTTCAGTAGTCCATCTCAATCCTCCTCTTATTTTCTTTAAGAATCCACTACCTACCACAAGGTCTTGAAGGTATTTTCCTACGTTTTCTTCTAGACGCTTTATGGTTCTTGCTTTTATATTTAGGTTTTTGATCCATTTTGAGTTAATTTTTAAAAATAAGATGTGAGATAGGGGTCCTCTTTCCTTCTTTTGGCTATGGATATCCAGTTCTCTCAGAATCATTTGTTGAATGGACCGTTCTGCCTGAGCTGGGTAGGTTTGACAGGCTAGTCAAAAATCACTTGTCCATAGATGTGAGGTTCTGTTTCTGAACCATCAGTTTGGTACCATTGGTCTATTTGTTTTTAAGCCAGTACCATGCTGTTTTTCCACTGTAGCTAGGTAATATGATTTAAAGTCTGGACATGATAGTCCTCCAACTTTGCTTTCCCTTTTTAAGATGTTTCTGGCTATTCAGGACCCCTTGCCTTTCCAAATAAGTTTGATAATCATGTTTTACATTTATTTTAAAAATGCCGGTGAGATAAATCTATATATCAATATGAGTAGAATTGACATCTTAATGATATTTAGTCTTCTAATCCGTGAGCATGGAATGTTCTTCCAATTATTTAGGCCTTTTAAAATTTTTTTAACACTGAGTTGTAGTTTCTGAATACAAGTACTTTACAGCATTGGTTTATTCCTGAATATTTGGGTTTTATCTGTCATATTTTATTTTTACCACTCTTTTGACACTTTAGTTACTTTTATTGATATAATTTTCATTTCTATACTCTCTTCCAGGCCTCTATCTCCTGTCTGCCACGCCCCAGGGGAAGTGGAGCTTCCAATTCCAGCCACAGAATAGCTCCCGAGGCAGTTTACGCCTCCAGTGGAGGATGAGCACCAACCTCCAGGGCATGGGGTGCTCTACTTAGGACTCTTCTCTGCAGATGGGCAGTCTCCTCCTTCCATTCTTTCAAAGATGTTGCAGGATGCTCTTCTGGTCTCCTGGAGCCCCCAAACAAGTGCTTTAGATAGCTCTGGGTGATTACTAACTGCCCTGTAGCACAAGCTGACTCTAGGAGATCCTTACTCTGCCACCATCTTGCTCATTGTCTCCTGTCTATTGTTTTTTTTTTTTACACACTTCCTCTTTGATATTTGGTTCAACTTATTCTAAGTGTTTAAAATTTCCCAACTTAAGGTATCAAAATCAGGCCAGAGACTCACTAATGGGGCACAGATTTTCTCCCAGGAGATCGTGTAAAGAGGGCACTTAATGTGGTTTTTTCTCCATACAATTTTCAGACTGGCTAGCAGATGGTGCTTGTCAGTGCACCTTTGCACCTTGGTGTTTCTTTCAAGTTCCACTTTCCTGTGTTTTGGTCTGTCCAGATCTGAGATTGAAAGCAGGGTCCTCTGACCAAGTTCACTGAAGAGAAGCCCCTTGACTCTCCCTCGCTTTTCCCTTGTAATAGCTGACAGGAAGGAAGATGTCTGTTCCCATCTCAGTCAGCTGCAGTAAGCCAGGGACTTTATCCCAGATTACTATATTGGAGGTTTGGGTTGGGAGTCCTTCCCAGCCAACATGGCATTTTCGTAACTCATGTTTGTTGTTTTGGGTTCTTCATCATTTTGTCCCTTGCCTTCCTTGGAATTGTGTAGCACTGTCTTAGTCTGCTGACCCCCAAAGCAGGTCCTTTGAACAGCTTTTGGCCCTTTCTCCATTCTTTTTGTGAGAGAGTTGGGCCCTACATGCCTTCTCTGAGGCCATCTTCCTAGAACCCCTCATACTTGCTTTTGAATGCTTTGGAATAGCTCCTTAGTATCTGATTTTTAAATTCTAGAATTATTAGAATGAAAATTTCAAAAATGTAATGAATATCTAAAATAAAATATATAGGGTCATGGAATATAACTACCTCTCAGTGATGAGGATTAAAATATATGACTTTATTCCAAGGTAATAAATTAATATTCATAGTTACATTCTTGAGATATTATAAGGATGGCTGGGGAGCATCATTAATCCTAAGTATATAGACACCTGATTAGGTAGCATGCATTGATGAGTACCAAAGGGCCCTTACCTGAAATATTTATTTAATGGGCTTTTTCTATGCTTTACAATATATCCAATTTTAAAGTAATATTCTAAAATTAATGACTTTTCTAGTGAAATGCACCTCCTTAGGGGACAATGTATGCCTGTTCCCTGGGAGAATTGATATAAATTGTATCCCATTAATATAATAAACTTTCCAGATTTTATGACAAGGCCTTTTGGGAAAAGAACATAAGACCTAAGTATAGAGAGATGAGTACAAATGAAAAATATTTTTACATAAGGTACAGTCAGGAAGGGCAGAACTATGGTGGAGGAGACCCTGAATACCAAAGAGACAGCCTAGCAATGTCAGTCACTTGAGAAGGGGAGAAGATAAAAGTAGGAAAATACACCTCTAAATTTTGCATTTGAGAGTAGAGGAGGGCAAGTCATACACTATGAATGTAGATGGATTATATGTATGTGTATTTTTTGATAGACATTTCCCATGATATTTCTCAAGTTAAACTACTTAGTTCATTCATTCCTACATGCTTTGAGTCATGCCTGCTCTTACGTTGCACAACATATAGACAGGTTTTCATCTGGGGAAGTTTAGGAAAGAGCCAATGGCCTTTGTACCTACTGTGATTCTCTACCATGAATCAAACCTGGCTCTATTCCTTTAAGAGTTGAACCCAGAGCCAAAGAAATATGCCATGCTATACATAAACAAATAAAAGACATATTCCAATTGATTATTTATATTCAATAGTCATGAAACTAAGCAGCAAAACAGAGTATTTTGACTGTTTACTCTTGTTGCATCTCTTGCTCTGTTTTTCCAATTCCACTTGGTCTCTTAATTAGTTCACTATGATACTACCCTTCCAGACTTTACTCATTTGAATCAATCCCTTACCCTCATGATTGAACTCTTTTCTGTAGTATCATGTGGAGTCCAAGTTCAAGATACCCTGCTTCTAATGGGGAAATAATGATCTACAAGGCATAGAACTTATTATAAAGATTTTTCCACATACCAGCCCCTTGTCCATTATATTTCTGATTCTTTCCTAAAGAGTTAAGGCAGAGACTAATTGTTCAGTAGGATTTTACACAATTTGACTAGCCTTTTAGTGTTATTCATGCCATGGAGACCAAGCAATGTCTATACCAAACCTCTTGAATTGCTCGTTCTGTGGAAAGCCAGCCACCATGTCATTACACCTTAAGCACCCATAGAACAATCCATGTAGGGAGGACCTGAGGACTTCTGATTTCAACCAGCATCAGCTGCTAGGTCTGTGAGTGAACCACCTTGGTTTTGGATCCTCCAGTGCCAATCAAGCCTTCAGATAATTGTAGTCCCATTTGACATCTTGACTGCAATCATGTAAGAGATCTCAAGCTAAAAAGACCCAGTAAAGACATTCCTGACTCCAGGCCCAAAAGGCTAAGATAGGAAATGTTTAATGTGTACATATGCTTTCTGTGCGTTTTGTCCCTTATTTATACTTGCATCAAGTTTTGTATAACTACAATTTGAAATAGCAAGGTTTAATTTTATGTAATAATTTTAGACAATAAAACATTTCCCAAGTATTTAAAACGATTATTAGTTATTATTTTTTTATAATCCCACTGATGAATTTCATGATGGATTTTAAAAAACTCAATATTTATTATTACTGTGTTTATCTATTTGAAAATTCTGAGTACTTTTTTAGTTAGAGAGTTGGAGCAATATGGAGGTGGTGGAATGAAATAAAATATAGTATGGAGACCAGGGTGACGGGGATGGTGGAGAATGGAAAGTGGGATCAAGAGAAGAGGAGTGGGAGATGCAAAAAGAAAGATTTGAAAAAAGGAATAGAGGAAAATGGGGAAGGGGAAAGGAGTAGGGCAAACATTCTCAAAATCAAGAAAGTTGGTTCAATGCATCTTATGGTCTGTGTTAAAATAACCAAAATGAACCATTTAAAAAAAAATATATATATATATATATATGTTATTGTGGTCTTTAAAAATTACTATTTCCACACTGTGCCCTTTGTAATCTAGGTCTCATTGATTATGGTATGAAATATGTAAGGAAAGTGTTATTTAATTTCAATTGTCTTTTTATTTTGTCTATTTTGTAAGAGAGAGCAAGAAAGGAAGGGAGGGAGGGAGGGAGGAGTGGAGGGAGGAATGGATAGAGAGAAAGAGAAAGAGAAGGAAATGAGAGAAGGAGAGGAGAGGAAAGAAGCTCAGAAAGAAATTCTGCGGAAATGTTGATTTGTGCCTCCCTTATTTTTAGAGAGTATTACAGGTGGCAGCTCTACTCTCAAGACACATAGGCTAAAAAAATTCACCTCAGTGTAATCACTATCCTCCCATAGTTAAAAAGGTTGAATGATTGTATCACTCACACCTAGTGTTTGTTGAATGAATCAATAATACACGTCCAAAGAATGTGTACATAGTAAATGTTAAATAAATGTTTGGTTTCTTTTACTATTAACAGATCCATTTTTCTATCTGTGTTATCAGTGACTAAATTCATATATATTGTAGAATTGGTAGTTTAAATGAAATTGAAAATGTGGGCCAAAACATTTAAAATAAGTTCATAGAGGGGAAACAATACCATAAAATTTATTCCTAAAATCAATGAATCCTGATTGTTTCAATTAACTAATCTGTGGAGAAAAACAAGTAGGCAATGCAACTGTGACATCCAAATAGTAATGATCTTTCCTTACTCATCTATGTCTCAATACTGAACCCAGGAATGTGCTGTACTATGGAAGGTGCTAAACAAATGTTTCCAGAATGAAGAATTACATGTGTGTGTATGTATGTGTATGCAAGTAACTACCAAGATGAAAGTTCCTCAGTTGAGCAAAGTTGTTAAAAATCTTTTAAGTACCCCTAATTGCAGCCATTTCCCTTAAGGGAATATGATTTCTAATCAGTGCAACTATCTTTCCTGGTCACTTCCCATTCCCTGCTTTTTCTATCCCCAACTGCACCCCATGAATGTCCGTAATCATAAAACACAAGCCAGTGGGAATTTAAGAAGCCAGTTAATTTCTGTAATTTTCCTATGATTTGAATAAGTCAGGGCAAATAAGAGCAGTGTTACCAACTTGTTCACACAGTAAACCCCAGGTGCCTCATGTTTGGGTATCCTTCATTTTAATTTTTGATCTGGGGATTAAAACGGACAAGGTGTACTTCTACTGTTTGATAGGGCAGAGGTTTGCAGATCTCAGATATTGCCATTAATAAATAATTTCCTGCCAGCTAATTATGACATGATCACCAATAGCCATGGACTTCACACTGATTAGCTCTGACAGTATCAGTCAGGCTGAGATGGGGTTCCATTTGGAACCCTCTGTGTCCTGTTGAGGGGATATGCTGGACTGAAAAGAGGAGCCAGGGGACAGCCCTGAGAATGTTTCTATATATGCTGTGATTGAAGGAATTATTTTCATTATTATTATTTATTCATTTGTTCGCCCACCCTTAAATAGATCCAGGACAAGACAGAGTACATACAAAACTAAAAGCAAATAAGTTAAAATTATTTTATTTTCACTATTTTCCCTATGGATTGTTTTCAATAAAATAGTCCTGTTAAAAGATCTACTGTCACAGTCTTCCTTCCTCCTTATGCTTGGCAGGTTGGGTAAAGGTTTTCCTGAAGAATTGGATTTGGTTGATTTTTGAATTCTCAAGGAGAGAGTGACCCAGTTCTATTTATAACTAGAAGCAATTACTCATTTGAGAGACTGTCCATTCATATTAAAAGATCTTCCTTGACTGGTACTTTGTGAGATACTTTATGAAACACAATTTGGTTTTTATATAAAATATTCATTCAGATAAAATCCTATCTCAGCTTCTCAATCTTCCAGTTATTAGTATGAAAATAGGCAAATCGCAGCTCTTTTGCTCCATATTTGTTTGATTTGCATGATGCTGTGCAAATTAAGAAGTCTTCTAGAACAATGCAATTTGCAGGCTAATGTGTCATTTTCTCCCCTGAAAACCTTCCGTTGTCCCTAATTTTTTCCTATAAAATGGAAATGTTTTTACCTGCAAGTTCCCAATTCATACTGAAAGTAAAAGCCTGTTCTTCTCCATTAAGAGATACTCAAAAAACTAGATTTCATTGTTGCTGATTTTTCAGTATTACAATGATTGCAGATTCTTTATGCTTATCATAACCTAGATCTTTCTTGAGTTTTCCTTCATTTGGCTCAATATTTGAATCTCAGTTCTTCCATTTATCATAGAAGTCCAACTTAGCTTTTATTTTTCCACCTTTATATAGCCCTCTGATGCTTCTGAAGTACATCACACAGCTTTCAAACAGAGGAAAGCCTTTCTAACATTCAAAATATTTGGATGGGAGGGAAAACTTTTTATGACTGATCAGAATGTCTCACTGAATCCAATTTCCAAGCCATTAATGCTCTGAAAGGGGAAATTAATTTGAATGTCTGTCATATTCTAGAAAGGGGAAAAAAGTATTAGAAAATATTGTTTAGTTGACTTCCTAGAAAGAACAGATAAATGGAAAATGAATTCATATTTTGATAAAAAAAAAAAAAAAGGGAGAAGGATGTTCTCAATTATTTAGTAAGAATTTCAAAATTTTCCTCATTGTCCTTGGGGTAATACTAGGACAAATTTCAGAAAACAATATGGATGCACAGAAAAGTCCTTAGCTGACTCAGAGATAAATCAGAATATCCACAAAATGTGGAATGGTATTCACATAACTAGTAATAACTTCAAAGAGGTATGGAATTGTAAAATTAATGTCAGGAATGCTAACAAACAGAAAGAAGTACCTTGGGAACATTGTCAAAAATGACAAATTAAGTTCATTAAACAAATAAAAATAACAACTGGGCAGGAATAGTATAGCTGCTCTTCTGGAAAATTACAAATATAAATTGTCAACTTTCTCTGTTTCTCCTCTTCTACCTCCTCCTAGTCCCCTTTGTCCTCCTCCTCCTTCTCCTCCTCTTTCTTTCATTTTGGCTTTCAAGTTGAAGAAGGATTTTATGATGAGAAAAAACAGAAATTAGGATTCTTATGCCAGAAATTACAAACATAGGATCCAACCCGAGAGACAAGCTTGAGGTCACAAGGTAAAGCCAGGATCAATTTGTGTGTGCTGATTAGTGGTAATAATAACACTAATACATTATGATTACTGTTACTGCCACTACTGATTGCAACAATGTCTATTTATTGAGCACTTTGGTATTTAGAGATTAAGTGAGGATGCATAGCAGCTAAGTGTCAAAATGAGAATGTTAAAGCATGGTTATCAGATTCAGAAGCCCACTCTCTTAATGCATTAGTCAGGGTTCAATAGGGAAATAGAATCAATGGCAGGCATCTGTAAATATTATGAGATTTTATAAAATTGTCTCATGTAGCTGTTGTGATGCATATGTTCAGATTCCTTAGGGCAGGCTACAAAGTGGTACTCCTATGAAGGTTTTCGGTGAAATCCCAAGGAGAAGCTGGCTGGCTGAAGTAGAGATGGAAATATTCTCTTCTGACTGCTGAATTAATCACTTTTCCTTTTAAAGCCTACCACTGATTGGATGAAACATATCTCATTGTTGAAGGCAATCTCCTCAGTTGATTGTAGATGTGATCAGCCATAGATAAAATCAATTTACTGATGACTTAAGTCCAGGAAGTATCATCACAGTAACAATCAGGCCAATACTTGCCTGACCAAACAACTGAGTGCCATTACCTGACCAAATTGAACAGGTACCTAACCATCACACTTAACAACTACAATATATTGTATTATAAGGAGACAGAAAGCGTTGGGGAAGGGGCCATTGTAACTTCATTAACCAAAAGTTCAGAAGCAATCTACATTTTAAAACTTGAAAGAAATTTAGAGCATCTTTTCTGGGATGTCTGGAATTCTAATAAGATGAGATATTTCATGGACAGTTATGGTTTAATTCTGAACATTTCTAAGACCAAAGTAAGACCAAAGTATGATCAAAGTAAGGTGAAAGTATGACTGAGAAGGCAAAGCTTGGAGAAGCCTCTGAAATGTGAATCAGCCCTGCATTTCCTCCGCAAGTTATTTTATTTCCCTGTTCCTCTCTTCTGGAGGTATTAGTCTTAGCAAAACTGGTCACCAACTGTCCAGAGTTTATCTAGGGCAGGAGAACTTTCTCTAGTGCCCAGTATATGAACTATACTTGGGAGAAAGTTTTCTCTTCTTGTTAATGACTTGCATGGAGAAATCAAAGGCACAATATTTCAGGTGATGTGAAGCTAATATTATTAGATATAATATCAATGAACAATCAGGATAGTCGATTGATTCTTAACAGAATTGATTTATGGGCAGAGCATATGAAAATTGAAAATAGAATAACATAACCAAAGTCAATGTATAGTCTTTTATTTGTGTCCAGATAAATGACCACAAAATCTCAAAATAGGGTGATGTGGTTAGCAGGTGCCTCCATGAAATCTTAGCGATTTTATAGGATACAAAACTCAATGTGTAACAGCACCATGAGAGAATGAATCCTAAAATCTGCCAAAATTAGATTCATACAGATCATGAGACCTGAAATATTTCACTTGATCTTTCTGAATTCCCATTTTCTTGATTATTTATGCAAAGTGAGCCTGCATTAAAAGAACTTAGGGAAGCAGATGTGGCTCAAGTGATTGAGCTCCCGTCTACCATATGCAGGTCCAGGGTTCAATTCCTGGGACCTCCTGGTGAAGGCAAGCTGGCCCACGTGGAGTGCCTGCCCATGCAGAATGCTGGCCTGTGCAGGGGTGCTGGCCTACGCAGGAGTGCTGGCCCACATGGACAGCTGGCACAGCAAGATGACACAACAAAAAGAGACACCGAGGAGAGACAGTAAGAGATGCAGCAGACCAAGGAGCTGAGGTAGCACAAGAGATTGAATACCTCTCTCCCACTCCAGAAGGTACACAGGATCGGTTCCCAGTGCCACCTAAAGAGAAAACAAGCAGATACAGAAGAACACACAGTGAATGGACACAGAGCAGACAACAAGCACAAAAACAATGGGGGGGAGGTGGAAGAGAAATAAATAAATAAATCTTTTAAAAAAAAGAACTTAAATGTTAATTTAATATTAATGCAAGGGCAGTCACAATCCTGCTTTAATTTGAAAGTCTGGAATTATTTCAGAGGGAGATAATTTAGCTGATAAATTGCCCAAAAGCATGCAACACAGAAAGCAGATGAAAAATGAACAGGTTAAAAAGATGAAAATTGTGTACTTGTAGTGAAATTCAATCTAAACCCCATTGTTGTATAGGTCTTTTTTCATAAGGAAAAAAAAAATTGCCCCAGCCCTGTTCATGGCTGAACTAACAACTCATTTTGAAGGCTTAGGTTGGTATCTCAAAAAATGTTGGTTAGATAATGGTTGGTGATTGGTGTGATCTGGTAAGTGTCAAGGCCAGGCATGATAATGTAGCAATGGGTAGGATCCAGAACAAGAATATCCTAGAAGGTTAAGCCATTTGCCTCTTCTTGTCAAACTTTAGCTGCAAGCCTTTCTTTCTTTTTCTGGTGTACTACAAACACACACCATTAAACCCTTTCTAAGAAAGCAAAATAAAGCAGCAGAAATGATGAAATCTTGTTATAGAGGCTACCCTGATCACAGGACGGTATCTTATGTGCATGTTGTTAGAAGAGGCACTTGCCTGTTTTAGCTGACCAACCCTAGAACTAGACCACGATAGGCAGGGGCGATAGGTGGGGGGTGCTGTGCTGCATTTCCTGTCTGCTGAGATGGGACAGAGTCAGATTATAGATATAGCCTATAGAACAGAAATTAAATCACAGCCATTATATATTGAAAGCCTGCATTTACATTCAAAAATTTCGCTATTAAAACTAAGAACATATCCACATCTATCAGTCACCTCCAACATTAAATAAGTAAGATAGTGGGAAAGGGTGTCTCTGTGATAGAAAAAAAAAAAAGAAGAAGAAAAGAATACAGTATCTTGGTGTACTGTTAGTAAAATATGTGATTTTATGGGGGGAAAAGCATGCTTTTAGTGAAAAATAAGCATCTCAATATAAGAAGTTGGCCCAGTCTGACAGGAAATTTGGCTCATTCTAATTCGGGGAGCTGTCCAGTATTGATTAGAGCATCTATTGTTTATAGCTCCTGGGAAATTGTCTATTTGTCATTACATGCAAATACAACCTATTTATAATCTTTCAGTTCCTTTTTCATAGAATTTGATTGCCCTATTACTATTTGTCTATTTGGGGCAAGGGGTGCTCTCAGATAAAACAGGTATCACATATCCATGTCTCTATGTGTTACAGAAAAGAGGGCACAGCTCAACTTTGTCTTCACTACAAAATTGAGTTTTATAAAATATTTTGATTAATATAAAGGTATGGATCATCCTGAGAATAAACAGTGAACAACTAATTTGGATTCTCTTAATATTTTTCTCTTTTCTCTTATTTATTTCCCCCTCTGTCCTAAGGGGGAAAAAAATGTTTACTTCGAAGTCTAGGTCTGAGCTTTCCTTTCAACGATTCCTTTCCATGGATTGTGACCATTAGCAAACCAAGCCTTCGGTAATACCTAATGAATAAATTACGGAGAACAAGTTACAGCAGGTTTTGTTTTTGTTCAATGCCCTCAACTGCTCCCAGTCTGTAAACTCGGCAGCCTTCTCACAGTCTCTCCCACTCCCCAGCTCTCCCAGAGCGATCTCCTGGTCATGCTCATGCTCCCCTGGCCTGGTAGCAGGTGGCTAGGACAGTAGCCTGGTCTATGCGGTGGCAGCCGGGAATGCACTGAGCAGAAGCCCAGGAGTCCTGGCCAATGGCCACCCCCACAGCAGGTTTTTATTAGGATAATATGGAAAGTAATTTCCTCTTTTTTCTATGAACCACAGTATTGCTAGACAGATGTAAACTACATGATTTTGATGGGACGCTTGCTCTCAAATATTGTAATCGGTGAAATATTGTTTATAGCTCCTGGGAAATTGTCTATTTGTCATTATATGCAAATGCAATCTATTTATAATCTTTCAGCTCCTTTTTCATGGAATTTTATTGCCCTATTACTAACAATCAAAAGCAAATGTTTGTATTAACATTAACAGCTTGAATGATAGTTACTACAACCTATAATAATCCCTCTAAGGTAAATTGCTTTTGTTCTACCGATTCAAAATTCCCTGCTTGGAAAGGAAATCTGCTCCTGTAAAATAATTTTTAGAATGCAAAAAAAAAAAAAACCAAAAAATGTTTTCAGTGTTTTATAAGCAATTTTCAAAAAACTGGTTATTTTTATTCAATTTTTTGTGGCTATGAAAACTCCATCAGAGAATAATTTCTCATGAAATATTTGTTAATAGAAGAGAAATGCACAGAGTCACAGACAGACACAAACAGAAGGATCAATAGACACAGATTTAACATAAATGTTTGTCCATCTCTATGATCCAGAAATATATAATGAGGTGGATTGCCTACAGCTTTCAGTTAACTGAGGTAATTTTTTTCAACAGATGGTACCTGTGTAGTAAGTTTATCTGTCTGGACACATAGTCACTGAAGGCATAACTGTCCATGAAATATATCTATGAACTACTGCAAAATAACCATTGACAAACTATTAGTCTAGTCTAGTGGGAGTTGACTGAAGACAACATGTTGAATGCTGGTGTGCTATACTCTATTCTTTCAGGAAGTCTCTGTGGCATCAGTACATATACATCCTAGGATACTTAATGTCATCCATCCACACTGAAAGTCAAAAATCAATTGAAGGGGAGCGGATGTGGCTCAAGCAGTTGAGTGCCTGCCTCCCACACGGGGGGTCCTGGGTTCAATCCCTAGCCCCTGATACTTCAAAAAAAATCAATTGAAGTCATATAAGGTGTAACTAGTGTGATAGATTGAAATATGTACCCCCACTTAGACCTGTTCTTAATCTTAATCCACATTCCTGTGGTTGTGAATAGATTGTAAATAGGTGTTCTTGAAGGTATTATTTTTAGTTAAGATGCAGGCCAAATGGAGGGTGGGTGTCAAACCACTTTACTGGAGACTTTTATAAGCAGAAGAAATTCAGACATAGTTAGAGTAAGCCATAGGGAAGAGCCAGAAGTCAAAACTCAGTAAAAGATTAAAGAGAGGACATTGCCGTGTGACACAAGACAGGCATACGAGCCAAGGAACCCCATGGATTGCCAGCTGCCAGCACCAGAGTGTTATTTGGGGAGAAAGCATATCCTTGCTGATGCCTGGATTTTGGACTTCTCCTCGCCTCAAACCTGTGAACCAATAAATTCCTATTGTTTAAGCCAAGCCGTTCTGTGGTATTTGTCATAGTAACCTGTAAACTATGATACCTAGCTTGGCTTGAAGTGTGATCGTCTAGAAAGTGATGAGTTGTATGTGACCACCAGGGCAAATCAAACAATACAAGGCTCCAATACCAGAGCAGAGAACAATTCAGTGTAGTAGTCAGGCTTTGAGACAGATGTGAGGGTATTACTTTGGTCCAAGAAAAACTACTCAATATTTTTTAAAGAATGCAACACATTTTAACTTATTTTATGCGCATGCAATTAGTTAGTGCACCAAGAATCAGGAACATTTTTACAATGAGCTTTTCTTTCCTTTTTCTGAGAGACAAGCCCTGTGCTTTTTGCTAAATGATTTAAGCAGTACTTCTCTTCATTTCAAAGAATTCTTGTTGTGGAGCTATGGAGTAGATTTTCTGTTGTGCCATGTTGCTTGAATGTGTTCAAATAATTGACTCAGCAATCTCTTCCTGCATTCCCTCTCTCTCCTTAAAAGAAAATACTTTACAAAAAAGCTAATGATTAGTATAAATGGAAAGAAATTGAATTTATTGTTATAGCTCAGTGAGTGTGCAAATATACTTTGAGCCATATGCAGGCCTTTTGGAAATAAGAAAAATATAAACAGCAAATTTATGTAACAGTTTTTCTTTCAGTCAGGTCAAAATGCTGAGATATACTTCCTTTCTATACTTTGCTCTTAAAACCAATTTTTATTTTTATTTATTTTTGCTGGAAAAGTAGAAATCTTTAGATTAGAAACCTAAATAATATGAAGATAAATTATGATACTAGAAATATAGCAAATATGAAAAAATATCAATTACTGTCTATTGATTATTAAAATTGCAAAAGATAAATATACTAAAAATAATAAGTTGTCATTATTCTAGTCAAGGGAAATTAACCACATTATGATATAAGTGCCCTGGTAATATTTCTGAAAGAAGCCATTGATTTAGGGTATTTGGTTGGAACAGATGGGTCAGGCAATAGTACAGAGATGATGTGGTATTTGAAATGTTCAGTAGAAGTCCTTCACCAAACTAAAATTATATAGAAAGGCTTTGAAGGTAGAATAGTTAATGGATTATAAATAAAGATGGTGTTAGCTTGCATTGGCTGGGTTTAAAAGGTTTAAATAGCTTAGTTCTCTTCAATTCATCAGTACCATGACACAAACTGACATTTTCTCAACAATGCTCATTTGTAGGGCTGCACTAACACACACTGAAATATTTTGATGAAAGAGATAAATAGATCTGCCCAGAGGTACTTACTGAGCAATCACTAGGCCATGGAATGTTTCCTAAACATTCCATGTTTAAATACTTCAAAGAAAACCAGTTTCAGGATGCAGTTCAGGATTTTCTATAAAAATCATTTTCTCATACCTGCTTACATTTTTGGCAAATGTGAAAATATGAGCTGATTTTCAGTTATTCCAATTTTTCTCATAGTCAAGTAAAATACTAAAACTTAATATAGAGTAGTTGTATATTTCCTATAATATGAAACTATTATTAATTCAAGGTTCTACTGGTGTGAATTTAACCTGAGTTCCCCAAGGTTTTGCTAACTTGTGAGTTAAACAATAGCCCACACCAACAGGAATAATCTAAGTTTCACTGACTTTTCCCCACAACCTGTTCTCATAAGACTTTAGCTCCTCTGCTGGAGAGGTTGCAAACTGAAATTACAATGATACCAAACATACATATTAAAATGCCACTCTCCTCACAACAGCAAGGTCTATTTGGAAGTTCTTCGCATACCATAGTGAATAGACATGTATAGTTTTATGATACCATATTTTTGGCAGACACATAGGTTCTTGCCATGGGAAACTGTGTGACCAAAATATACCACTGACCTTTCTTCTGGGATTTGAGGTATAATTTATACACAATGAAACCTCCTCTTTTTTAGGTGTACAATAGCATGACTTTGGGCAAATGTTTACAGCTATAACCACCACCACAATCGAGTTATAGAATATCTCCATCATTCATAAGAGAAACTTCATTCCACTTTTTATCCAAATCCTCTTACCCTGCCCTCAGTTCCTGGCAACTACTGTTCCATCTCTTTAACACTGCCTTTTTCACAGAATGTCCTATAAATGGAATCTTCAAATGATACTATTAAGGAAATCACACATGTAGTATAATTTCTTCTATCTTTGGATTCTTTCACTTGTCATAATGCTTTTGGGAAATACTCATTTTGTTCATTGTAATTGGTAGTTCCTTTCTATTGCTGAGTACTATTTCATTGTTTAGTAGTAGTAAACTGCATTTGTTTATCCATTCACCAGCAGATGGAATTTTTTTTCAAAACATGTCTTTGTGTGAACTTACATTTTAGGGGGGAGGGTAACTTGCTAGGCATTAATGACTACATCATGGGAAAATTATGTATCTTTATTTAAAAACTGCCCAACTATTTTCCAAAATGGCTTAAATATTTTGCATTACTATCAGCAATGTATGAGAGAGTTCCAGGTGGCTCACATCCTCTCCAGTACTTGGTATTATTAACCAGATTTTTGTTGCTGTTATTTGCTGATTTGTTTGTATATTTTTGTTTCACATTCTAGCAGGTTTATGCAAAGTGTGACTTCAATTTGCATTTCACAAATGACTAGTTATGTTGAGCGTGCATTCATGTATTTATCTGTCATCTGTTTCTCTTTTTAGGTGAAGTGTCTCTTCATATATTTTTCCTATTTAATCATGGCATTGTTTTCTTATTACACATATACACACACCCATAGAATCTAAGTTTTTTTTTTTTTTTTTACCAAATAGGGGTTTTGAAAATATTTTATCCCAGTTTTTATCTTGTCTTTCCTTTTCTTAATAGTATCATTTGAAGAGGAGAATTTACAGAAGTTTTAAAATTTTGATGAAGACCAATTTATCATTAATGTTTTGTGGGGTTTTTTGACCCAAGGTCACAAATATTTTCCAATGTTTTCTTCTAAAAGTTTTACAAATATAGATTTTACATTTAGGTCTTTGATTTCAAGGTAGTTTTTATATATGCCATAATATATATTTTATAAGTTTTTTCACTTTTGTTTAATATGATCCATTTCAAGTAAGTTTTTATATATGGCATAGTACATATTTTTATTTACTTCATTAACTTTTTATTTTGAAATAACTATAAATTCACAAGAAGTTGCAAAATAATGTACAGGGAGGTCCTGTGTGTCCTTCACCTAACATTCCCCAATCGTAACAATTTATATAACTATGGGTACAATATCCAAAACAAGAAATTAACACTGAGCTTATTCATATTTCACCAGCTTTACATGCACTCATTTCTATGTGTATGTGTACACGTGCTTGAATAGATCTACAAATTTTTTATTGCATGTGCTTATTATATAACCACCACCACAGTCAAGATGCCAAACTGATCCATTACCACACAGCTACCTATGCGACCCTTTATTGTAACATCCACTGCCCAACTACTTCCCTAACCCCTGGCAACAACTCATCTATTCTCCATCTCTATAATTCTGTTATGAATTATATATAAATGGAATCACATGATATTTAACCTTTTGAGATTGGCTTTTCTTTCTCAACATAATTTCCTTGGGATATATCCAACGTGTTTCATGTAGCTATGACTCATTCATTTTTGTTGTTGCTATGGACGTACCACAGTTTAACAATTCACTTTCTGAAAAGCATCTGAATTGCTTCCAGCTTTTAGCTCTTATAAATAAAGCTGCTATCAACACTCTTGTACAGGGTTTTATATGGGCATAAGTTTTCCTTTATCTGGGATAAATGCACAAGAGTGCAATTATTGGGTGTTATGGTATTTGCATGTTTAGAATTTTTTTTAAGAAACTGCCAAACTGTTTTCCAGAGTGTCTGTACCATTATACATTCTCACTAGCATTCTATAAGTGATCCAGTTTCTTTGCATCTTCACCTGCATTTAGTGTTGTAACTATTCTTTATTGTCAACATTCTGATAGGTATATAGTGGCACCTGATTGCAGTTTTAATTTACATTTTCGTAGTGATTAACATCTTTTCATGGGGCTGTTTGTCAGTTGAATATCCTCTTCAGTAAACTGTCTGTTCACATGTCTATTACTCATTTTGTAATTGGATTTGTTCATCTAGAATTTTGAAAAATCTTTATATATTCTGTATATAAGCTCTGTGTAGGATAAGTGGCTTGCAAATATTTCCTTCTACTCTGAAGCTTGTCTTTTCATCATCTTAACAGCGTGTTTGACAGAGAGAAATATTTTAATTTTAAAGAAGTCCAATTTACCAATATTTCCTTTCATGGTATTTGGTGTCAAGTCTAAAAATACTTTATACCTAACCTGAGGTTTGACTAATAATTTCTCCTATACTTATTCCTAAAAGTCTGCTTAAATTTTAGAATTTAAATTTAAATACAAGATCTGTTTTTGAGTTAATTTTTGAACAGCACATGAGGATTAGGTAGACATTCTGTTATTAGACTATCCTTCTTCAGTTGAAGAGCTTTTTTACCATGGTCTCATATCAGTTGTACATTTTTATAAGGATATTTCTCTGGGTTCTTTAGGTTCCATTGATCCATATCTTTGCCTTCACAGTTACCATACTGTCTTGATTACTGTAGTTATATAATAAGATTTAATACTAGATGGAGTGATTCCTTATACTCTATTTCTCAGAATTGTTTTAACTATTCTAGATCTTTGCCTTCCATATACATTTTAGAATAAGATTGTGTATGTCTGCAAAACATCTTGCCTGGATTTTGATAGGAATTGTGTTAAACTTATAGATCAGTTTGGAGAGAGCTGATCTCTTTACCACGTTGTATCTTTTAGTCCAGGAACACAGCATGCTTCTCTATTTGTTTAGGTCTTTTTAAATTTTATTTTATCAGCATTTTGTCATTTCTAGCATACAAATACTGTACCTGATTTTTTAGATTTATATCTAAGTATTTTATTTCTTTGGAGTAACTGTAAATGGAATTTTGTTTTCACTTTTGGTTAACATATGTTAATTGTTAGTATATAGAAATATGATTTATTTTTTTACATGTTGATTTTGAATCCTACGACATTGCTGAACTTACTAGGAATTTTTTCTCATTTTTTTCAAGTTGTTTTTTTATTGTTTAGTAATTTCTTTGATTTTCTATACAGATAATCATATCACGTGGAAATAGAGTTTTATATCTTCTTTTCAACCTGCATTAAAAAATGTTTTTTACTTGCCTTGTTGTGCTGGCTAGAACTTCTAGCAAAGTTGAATGAATGTGCATTTTCTCATTCTTTCACCATTAAGTAGGATTTTAGCTGTAGGTTTTATGTAAATATTCTTTATCAAGTTGAGGTAATTGCCCTCTATTTCTAACTGCTGAGAGTTTTTACAATAAATGGCTGTTGGAAATTATCAACAATTCCAACAACAATTAAAAAGGATTTTTTGATGTCAAGTGATATATTTCTCCTGTATTCTGTTGATATGGTGTGTCATATGGATTGATTTTCAAATGTTGATACAACCATGCATCTCTGGATAAATTGAGTTATAGTGTATAATTATTTTTACATGTTATTGGATACAGCTTGCCAATATTTTGTTGAGCTTTTTTTTAAATTTTATTTTATTTTATTTTTTTGCATCTCGGCTCAAGAGAGATATTGGTCTGTTGTTTTCTAGTTTTGTACTGTCTTTGTCTGGTTTTGGTATCAGCGTAATACTAGCCTCAAAGAGAGGTAGGGATTGTTTCTTCCTCTACTGTTCTCTAGAAGATATCATGTAAAATTGGTTTTAATTCTTTTAAAAATATTTGGTAGCATTCTCCAGCAGCATTGTCTGAAACTGGAGATTTCTTTTTCAGTTTTTGAAAATATTCAGATTATCTATTTTATATTGATTGAGTTTTGGTAGTTTGTGGTTTTTGAGGTATTAGCCCATTTCTGTTAAATTGTCAAATTTATGAATTTTAAATTGGTCATAATATTCCCTTACCATCCTCTTAATGACTGCAGGAACTGTAGGAATATCTCCTATTTCAAACTTTGTGTTGGCTATTTGTATCTTTTTTCTTTTTATATTTGTCATTGTTGCTAGAGGATTCTTAATTTAATGATATTTCTCAAGAATCAATTTTTTCTTTCATTGATTTTCTCCATTATTTTCTGTTTTGAATTTTATTGATTTCTGCTCTGCTTCCTATGGGATTGCTATAAATTTTCCTCTTAGCACCACTTTAGCTGCATCCTATAAATTTTGATATGCTGTATTTTCATTTTCATTCAATAATAAGCCTTTTTTTTTTTTTGCCTTTAAGGCTTTATATCTGACCCAGAGTTTATTTATAAATGTGTTGTTCAATTGTCAAGTATTTCTACAGTGTCCTAATCTCTTTGTGTTATTGATTTCTCCTTTGATTCCATTATGGTCTGAGAACATACTCTGTATAATTTCAATTCTTTGAAATTTGTTGTAGTTTGTTTGGTGGTCCCAGACAAAAAATATCTTGGTTAATGTTCCACAGATGCTTGGGGAAAAAAAGGTGTATTTTGCTGTCCATAGGTGTTCTATATATGTCTATTAGATACTGTTGGTTACTAGTGTTGCTTACTTCTTTTATATTATTGCTGATATGTTGTCTAGTAGTCCTATCCTTTGTTGAGAGTGAGGTACTAAAGTCTTCAACTATAATTGTGGGTTTTCTATTTCTCCTTTCAGTTCTATACATTTTTTTGCTTCATATATTTTAGCAGTTTGATATTGTTTATGAATTCCAAAAATAGATATTGTATTATGTTTGTGAACTGGTCTGTTCCTCTGGGCATATTAGATTTGATTGGATTCGGAGGTTTCACTTTTACTTGATTAAATAATGATTAAGGCTTTTATTGGGCCACATCAACAGGAAGTTGAAGCCCCCCCCCCCCCTCAGCTGACCTTGTGGAGAGAACAGAACAGCTGAGCCCAGAGAGGAAGAAGCCCTGGGTGAGAGCCGAGTCTTATCACAGCCTACAGCTGATATTGGAAGAAGCTGGGACCATGGAGCCTTAAGAGGAAGAGGGAGGCTGAACCCTTGCAAACGTCAGCAGCCATCTTGCTCCAACATATGGCAACAGGCTTTGGTGAGGGAGGTAACTTACGTTTTATGGCCTGGTAAATGTAAGCTTCCACCCCAAATAAATACCCTTTATAAATGCCAACAAATTTCTGGTATTTTGCATCAGCACCCGTTTGGCTAATACATACATACATACATATATATAAAATATATATATATATATTTTAAACAAATCAAATTCTGGATACATATTATTAAAGCATATAATTAATCCAAAGTGTTCAATCAGTGGTATTTGGTATAATCAGATAGTTTTGCTATCATTATTAGAGCATTTTCATTATTATTGGACTTATTCAATAATAATAATAAATAAAAACCAGACAAACAAATAAGAATATTCCTCACCTCTCAATCTCTCTTTGCTTCTCCCACTGTATATAGCTGCTATTTCTGGCTATTCTATCCAAAGTATATAATCAATGGGTTTGGTATAATCACAATGTTGTACATTAATTATCTAAAAAATCTTAGAGCAATTTCATTACTCCAAAAATAAAGGCTCCATACTCCTTAGCATTCTTTCTCGGACATACATAATCTCTAATAGCATTTCATTTTTATAAATTGATTTATATTTACATTTTATATAAATTGAATCATACAATATATAATACTCTGTGTCTGGTCTCCTTCACTTAGTGTATTAGTCAGCCAAAGGGGTGCTAATGTGAAATACCAAAAATGGGTTGGTCTTTATAAAGGGTATTTATTTGGGGTAGAATTCTACAGATACCAGGCCATAAAGCGTTAAGTTTCTTCTCTCACCAAAGTCCATTGCCACGTGTTGGAGCAAGACAGCTGCCAACGTTTGCCAGGGTTCTGGTTTCTTGGGTTCGTCTCTTCCCGGGGCTGTGTTTCTCTCCGGGCTTAGCTCTTCTGGTTCCTCCACAAGGTCAGCTGTAGACTATCAGGTGAACAGCTCACTTCTCTTCTCCTGGGGCCTTCTTTCCAACATCAAAACTCCAACATCAAAACTGCTTCTCAAAAACTGCTACTCAAAACTGCTTCAACTCTGTTCTTGCCATGCCTTTTATATTTGATTCCCCACCCACCAAGGGGTGGGGCTCAATGCCCTAGTGACGTGGCCCAGTCAACACCCTAATCATAATCTAATCATGCCCAGATTAACAGATCAGTTTACAAGCATGATCCAATTATATTTTTGGAATTCATAATTACATCAAATTTCCCAATGGCTACACTTAGGATAATGGTATTTTCAGCAATGTTTTGTAGTTTTCTGAATACAGGTCCTTTATGTCCTATGTTAAGTTTATTCCTAAATATTTGATTGTTTTAGTCACTATTATAAATGGATTTTTTTTTCTGATTTCCTCCTCAGATTGCACATCAGTATTATATAGACACACTATTGATTTTTGCATATTAACCTTGTATCTACCACTTTGCTGAACTCATCTATTAATTCTAGAAGACTTGTGGATTTTTCAGGATTTTCTAAATATAGGATCATGTCATCACCACAAAGTGAAAGTTTAAGTTCTTCCTTTCCTATTTGGTTGCCTTTTATATCTTTTTCTTGCCTTAGTGCTCCAGCTAGAACTTCTAGCACAATATTCAATAATAATGGTGACAGTGGACATCCTTGTCTTCTTCCTGATCTCAGCAGGAAAGATTTCAGTCTTTCACAGTTGAGTAAAATGCTAGCTGTAGCTTTTTCATTTGTGCACTTTACCATATTCAAAAAGCTTCCTTGTTTTCCTATCTTTTGGAGTGTTTCTATCAAGAAAGGGTGCTGTGTTTTGTCAAATGCCTTTTCTACATCAATAGAGAGGATCACGTGATTTTTATTCTCCAGTTTATCAATATGGTTTATTATATTTGGTGGTTTAACACAAGAAAATCAATCTTACATACCTGGAATAAAACCCACTTGATTGTGGTGTATAATTCTTTTAATGTGCTTTTGGATTCTATTTACAAGTAATTTTTTGAGGATTTTTACATCTATATTCATTATAGATATTGGTCTGTAATTTTCTTTTTTCCTAGTATCTTTATCTGTTTTTGGTATTGGGGTGATGTTGGCTTCATGGAATCAGTTTGGTAGCATTCTTTCCTGTTCAATTTTTTGGAAGAGCTTGAGCAAGATCAGTATTAATTCATCTTTGAATGATTGGTAGAATTCACCTGTGAAGCCATCTGTTCCTGTGCTTTTCATCTTTGGAAGTTTTTAAATGACTATTTCAATCTCTTCACTTGTGATTGGTTTGTTGAAGTCTTCTATTTCTTCTAATTCAGTGTAGGTGGTTCATGTGTTTCTGAGATTCAAAGCGGGCTCCATTGGCCAAATTCACTGAAGAAAAGCTCCCCAGCTCCCCCTCCCTTTTCTCTTATAACAGCCAACAGGGAGGAAGACATCTGCTCTCCTCTCATTAAACTGCAATGAGCCAAGGTTTTTCCCCTGCTGAATATCTCAGGGGTGGGGGAAGAGAGCCCTACCCAGGGCTGGGAGTTTTGTAACTCACAGTTTGTTGTATTGAGTTCTTCATCTCTCTGTCTCTCACTCTTCTGGGAGTTGTGAAGCACTGCTCTGTTCTGCTGACCCCCAAAGCAGGTCTCTCAGGTAGCTTTTGCCTCTTTCTCCATTGTTTTTATGGGATAGCTGAGTCTTATGTGCCTAATCTGATGCTGTCTTCCCACAATCCCCTGCTTCATATATTTTGAAGCTCTGCTATTAGGATCATTATGTCTTCTTGGTAGATTAATACTTTTTATGTCCTTCTTTGTCCCTTGTGATTTTGTTTGCTTTGAAAAACACTATATCTAATACTAAGATATCTACTCTGGCTTTTGTTCAATTAGTTTTGCGTGGTGTATATTTTTCCACCATGATACTTCTAACCTTCCTACATCATTATGTTTGAAGTGTGTTTATTATAGACAACAAATAGCTGGGACTTGTTTTTCTATCCAAGATGCCAATATCTATCTTTTAATTTGTTTGATTAAACCATTTACATTTAAATTGTAGTGTTTAAATCTGTTATTTTAATATTTGCTTTCTGTTTGTAACCTCTATTTCTTGCTCTTCTGTTTCTCTTTTCCCAACTTTTTGTGCATTACTGGAACAATTTTTGGAATTTAATTTTGATTTATTTAAGTATTTGTGATTATATTGTGTTATAGTTTCCTTAGTGGTTGCTCTAGGTATTACAATATAATACAGTATATACAATATACATATATAAGTAATCTCAGTCTATGATGTAAGTCATATATATACACTGATATTTCTTGGTGTGAATTTCTTTGGACTTATCCTGTTTGGGGTTGTTCAGCTTCTTAATCTGTGGGTTTATGCCTTTTGCCAAATTTGGGAAGTTTTCAACTGTTATATCTTCAAATACTTTTCCAGCCCCACCCACTTTTTCCTTTCTTTCTTGGACTCTAATGATACAAATTTTAGATATTTCATTATTGCTCCACAGAGCCATCATCCATTTTTCTTGCTTTTACTTTTATCCTTTTTTTTAGTCTGATCTCTCCATTTTTTAGAGATTCTATTGTTCTATTGTTCTGTTGTCTAGTTAATTGGTTCTTTCCTCTGTCATATACATTATACAACTAAATACATTAAGTGAGTTTTTTATTTTAGTTATTTTATCTTTTCAGTTATATAATTTCCATTTAGTTCTTTTTCATATCTTCTATTTATTTTTTTCTTTCAAGGATTTTGTAATTGATCACTGAAGCATATATATATAAATATATATATATATATATATATATACACATATGTTTAAAAATCATTTTCAGATAATTTCCACATCTGATTTATTTTCATTGTTTATGTCTGTTGATTGACTTTTCTCATTCAAGTTGTAGTTTTCCTTGTTTTTGGTATGAAGAATGATTTTTTACAGTATCCTAGACATTTTGGATGTAGAACTAGCATTTATCAACAATTTAATCTATTTTACTTTGATCACCGATAAAAATAAGGAATAATTATAGATAAGCTAAGAGCACACCTAAAAATGGCAGTGAATTAATTTAGTGACTTTGAAATATCCTCTCAAGTTTTTGCCACTTTGACAGCTCTGATGGGCTCAAAAAGGAGCTGGAAGTTTATCATGAGCTTATAAACAGAATGTGAAAAATTACTTTGAAATTAACCAATACAAAAATTTTATTTTCTTTTTCTTCAAGGCATATATAAAGGGCAGGGATGATCATCATGCATCTGACCTTAAAGTAGTTCCTTTTCAAAATGTAATTTTTACTTTTATAATATGTTTTGAAATCAGAGTTCCTGAGAGTAAACAGACTCATGAGACAAATACAAAGCATATGGATCAACAAATGGCTAGAAATAAAGATAATGGTAACATGACATAAAGGATTTTTCTCTGTAATTAACATTATAAATCTTTGCATTTACTTAGATCAATTTAATTGCACTTACTTAAAGATATCTCATAATCTGGGATCTAATATTTGACAACAAATTTTGTTTTCACAAATTTCTCATGTTTTATGGAAACTACTTTGGCATTCCCTTTTAGATAAATGCATGATTGTAATGTCAGCAAAGGACTGTGTCTATCCAAAAAAATTCACTGATATGTACTAAATAGCTGGGGGGAAAATGACATTTTTTAATCTCCCCTTGTCCTGTTACTTAGCACGTCACACATTTAAGGTCCCAGGCACTATAATTAGTCAGAACTCATATTGTGATATCTCTAGAATAAGCAAATCCACAGAGACAGAAAGTACATTGGAGAATACTGGGGGCAGGAAGTATTGCTTAATGGGTATAGAGTTTCACTTTGGGGTAATGAAAATGTTTTATAATGGATGGTGTTGATGGTAGCACAACATTGTAATTGTAATTAGTACTGCTAAATTGTATATTAAAATGGTCAAAATGACAAATTTTATGTTAAATATATGTTACCACAATAAAAGAAAAAGAAACTATAGAGTGGTGGTTGACTGCTTGGGCTCTGAGTCACCTGAAACTGGGTCTAAATCCAATTTCTGTCTCTTCCTATTTGAGTAAACTTGGGCCTCAGTTACTCCATCTGTGAAATGAGGATATTAATAGTATACTCCCTCTACATTGTTTTAATGATTCAGCAAGTTAATCTATAAAAATAAAAAGAGTTTGCCTAGGTAGAAAAAAAATCATCTTGTATTCTCTGTAGTCCTTACAAAATTGCCACGACCTATTAAAACACTCACTCAACAATGTTTACTATTTGTTATATTTAGTAAGTCACGGTTAATACAAGAATAAAATAACAAAAACCAAACTAAACTGAAGGAAAAAAAAGTTCTGGCCCTATCACATGTTCCCATTTTAAAAAGGCAAAGTATTGCAAAAATAATGAAAAATTATATCAAAATCTTTTATTTTGCCATTTTTATTGTAAACAATATTATTTTAGATGTGGTGAAAAAATAATAGCAATATACTATGAAGCTGAAATTTTCTTGGTTTATGATTGCCTTCTTTTGACTCAAAGCACATTCATTTGATACAAAAAGCATTTAATCCCTGTTTTGCTCTGACCTCTTCCCCTACATTTACACTTGATAACAAGCATTTCTGAGTCTTTTATTACATCTAATGTCCTGAGCTTGGCTTTGTTTACCTACCAAAATGAAAAAGATGGAAATTTTGCTTTCAAAACGCATCAGCCTTCTTTGGGGTAGTTGGGGGAGGGGTCGTAAAATAAAAACATAAAGAAAAATATGTATATATGTACAAATTACAGAAAGCTTTATGAAAGTAATAGATAATACTTCTGCCCTATATATTAAGCAGGAGTCAGAGAAGGCTTCTATGAGAAAGGTGATATTTACTCTCTGACCTGAAAGATAATGATATCAGTATGAAGTTTCAGGGAAGAGCAATTCTGGGAGAGGAAAAAAGAGAAGAAAGCTGTAAAACAGAGTTATGCTTGCTACTTTAGAAGAACTTGAGGGAAGCCAAAGTAGCTGGCAAGGTTAGGCTGGTGATAAAAGTTCAAGGGCCATAAAACCTTCTATAGGAGAAAGGACGATGCCTTGGGTAGTGGCAGTTGAGATGGAGAAAAGAGAATAGTATATTTTGGAGTTAGATTCCAGGTATGCAGATCAAAGAGATTATAATAACAAACAAAAGGTTTTGTTCTCTCTCTCTTCCTAGTAAAACTGCAATTAATTAAATGCTAGATTGTGCAAAAATGCAAAATTAAATAAAATACATGAATGTTTATTAATTTGCACTAATGACTTCAATTATAAGATGTCAGGGATGGCGCTACACAATCCAGAAAAGTTCAATAAAATAATGTAATGAAGAATTTACACTGTTGGAAAACATATTTAATTCTAATGCCCTGAAAGATTGAACTATTTTCGTTTTTTTTTCATTGTAGGTACAACTATTTTTAAATCAAACCAAACTCCAACCTTGAACCCCTTTTGTGTTTTCTCATTCCTTCCAATATTCTGCTTCTTTGTATCTTTAATAACTAATTCAGGGACATTTTCTATGTTAGATTGTCTAACAGAAATTGTATAGTATAATACTGTATTATTTTGAAGGAGCACTGCTTCATGCTGTTCTGTTGAACCTAATATTCTTTTGAAAGGCACAGAGAAAAATGATAGAACTGATGGTATGTTCACCCAAGGAACTTAGCTGATTTCCTTTCTCAGACTCAGTTTGGGTTCCTTATACTCCTGGTTGCATTTTCATTTCAATAGTGGGAAGCAGCAAGGAAGATAACAGAAGATTTCTCTTTGATTTAAGAATAAAAGGCATTAACCAACCTTGCATCAGGTTAATGAAATGTTCTATTTTCTCTCAAAAGCATATTCCAAATCAAAGAGTTAACTACATTTTATTAGATCACACTATAAATGATAGAGGAAGAATCTCCTCAGGGGTCTATTTGGAAACTAAGGTAACTCAAGTAGGTATATATGAAGATATTACATAGTTGGGAAAATTGTTTCCTCTACCAAAATCTCAATACCCAAAGGAATTGTTTTAAGTTTTCTTTTATTGTATAATCTTAATAAATGGTCTGGGGGAATAGAAGTGTCTCATCTGAAGGCCAGAGTACTTTGAAATAAATATAACTTAAAACTTAGAAAAGTAGTATGCAAAATCATTTCTGAATACAGCATTGATAGTTGACATATGTATCCCTTTGGTTGAGTGCTATTTTTCTACCAGTGCTATTTCACATATTTGCTAAGTTATATCCACTGAGGTTACTTGATTGTTTTCTTCCCAAACTAAAGCAACCAAAGAAAGAGTAAATGGATAAAAAGAAAAAAGGAAAAAAGTAATTCCCAGACAGGAAAAGGAAATTATTTTTGTATGTTCCACAAATAAAATGCAAAACAATCTTGTTACTGCAAAATTACCATCAAGACCAAATTTAGTTACTTCCTGACCTTGATATTGTCAGACATATCAATGGGAGGTAAGTCAATTGTGTTTCAGAGCCCTTTGAACATCAATTATGGATGGAAAGGAAAGTAAAATTTATTTTCTATTATAATGTATTTATAAAGCTATAGATAATTTTAAATCCCAGTAATGTTCTTAACATTTATTATAGAATTGAAGAGATAATTTTGGTAGTTGAAACCTGTTAATGTGAAAGTGGTTTAAAGCATATAATATATAGTTAGAATGTAATGCAGTATGTCCTAGGAACATTTAGATAATAAAATAAGATAATCTTGATCTACGCATTACTCCTTTCTACTCAACTTATTGCTATAAAATATTCATCATGTGTCTTGTGGCATATATTAGTTCATTTTAAATACGACTTGTCCTATCCCTAAATTGCTTTTAAAGATCCCATTTGGGTTTTTTTGTTATAAACTATCTAGTATTTTTTTTTTTCTCACAAGAGATAACTTTTTACAACTTTAAAAAAGATTTTAGTATAAAAAAGATAGGAATTGCATTTTCAGTTATTTCTGAAGGGAGATAATGTATTCTACAGTACAATTTTGCATTATATAGGCTTCAAGCACTATCAAGAATTACGCAGAAAAATGAAAAAGTGAAGATTGAGTCTTGTGTCTATTTGGACTGTAGTCAATTATAATAATTTTGAAGATATACTGTGTTTTCTTTAGAGCACACAGATTTGAAAAAATAACTCTTCCTCAGTCCCAACTAACTAGTCAATTGATCCTGAGAGAGGAGATCATTTTTTTGACAGTCCCCTGAGGAAGTATGCAAATCACCTCTCTAATGCTTTTTCATGCCAAAGGAACTTGTGAATTAGATAAAGAAAGAGGATGTAGCTGCTGAAAATAACTTTTCACCATACCAGAGTTTTTCAAATGTGCATACAGCAATAGAAAAAGTTAACAAGTTAGTGCTGACATACGGTTATAAGGGGTATAAAACTTACAGAGCAAAACATTTATCTTTAGCACTTGCTATGGGAGAAAAATCCTTGACCCATATTCACAAATAGTATATCTGAAGAGTGGAATACATGAGATGGGCATGTTTTCTTGAGATGAGTCATTAAGACCATTTAATCCAGTTGACTGTCTCTGATTTCACATTTGTCAACCAAAATTCTAATTATAATTTGAATTCCTTTTGAAATTTGACTAAACATAATTAAACATACATTAGTATGTATTTGTTTGAAATTAATTGAAATATTAAGTATTTAACATGGATTATTAAATATTGAAACTTCAGCATTCTCGATGTTTTGGGTTTGCATGTGTTTGTGTGTTTGAGTATGTGTGGTGTATGTGTGTTTGCAACAACTTGCACTGGTGGAGCAGTGCAACAACAAGAAATATAATGGGAGATATTAGAAATGAGAGACCCATAGAAGGTCTGTGATAAGATCCCCACATATCTCTGGCTGAAATGGAATTACACATGAATGGGAGAGACAGGAAAGAGCCTTCAGCTGCAACTAGAGCAGGTCAACATATATACATGTTGGATAACTTCCAAGAAGTAAAAACCGAGCGAGACCTGAGGACTGGTTGCCACATTAAATATATTCTCTAATGTATGCAGGCAGATCAATTGGCTGAGGGTAGAAGCCTTACAGGCTCAAGATACTTAAACGCTACATCAGCCTAAATCATTGACTGACCATGAAAAGCTATGCAGACAGCAACAGACCTAACCTTAAAAAAGTTAAACCACTAGGAAACGTTTATATTTGAATAATTAATGATCACATTGTCTTAATCAGAAATTTCAGAGAAAGGCATTTAGAACAGTCGCTAATTTCACCGCCATGACATGGAGAAGAGTTTTCTGCCTGGCACACATAAAAGTCAATGCCATGACATTGGTGCTTTGAGAAAAGAAAGAGCTATAATGCAAGGTCGACTGGCATAAAGATAGGAAACCTCTGCCCGCCCCCGCCAGGCCCCACCCTCCCATTCAAATCTGAATCTAAAGAGCTTAGGTTTTTTAAAAATGGAATTCAAACAAAGGGAGATGAAGATAGTGACATTATTTAATTTGGCATATATTGATCAATTTTTTTCTGTTATAGTTAATAGGGAGTGTGAAACATGGGCCAGAGAAGCCCTTAAAAACTGACAAAAGCCAGCTGGGGTAACATGTGGTTGTAAAAGAGGGCAAACATTTGGTTACAGGTTACAACAGAGTTGTAAATCTCTTAGTTAGCATAAAATAACAGTAAAAGATCAAAATAAGCTAAAAAAAAAAAAACTGGCCTTAAGGGAGGGGCAAGGAAGGCATCTGGGTTAAGCAATGTTATAAATCCCTTAGTTAACATAAATTACAATAATAAGTAAATCCACTGTAGTCAGCATTTAGAATATCTCCACAAACCAATTTTTCCTGCCCATGGTTTCTATCATATACATGTTGAATAACATCCAAGTATGCAGTACATACCTATCACATCCTTAAATTTTCCCCGAATCTTAATTGAACTTCATAATTGTTTACTGAGTACAGGCTTCAGCACAAACCCTGTTTTCATCTATTCAAGAAGGCAATCCACAAATAGAAAAGAAGAAGTTGTTATAGAGAAAGCCAAGATCCAAGATGACTAGTTCTAAAAGTCAGTTGGCACCTTTGATATTTGATACCTCTGTTATCAGCATATTCTTTGTGGCACAAATCCTGCTACACCAGAAGAACCACTGGTATTGACAATAATTTGAAAATCAACCTAAATTAAGGAAAATCTTAGTATCCTTATGGTAGAAATGTGAGAGTGATGATAATCCCAAACATTGTGACCAAATGTAAGGACACATAAGAAAAGAGATGACAAGCCTCATTTAATGTAGAGGAAAATGGTAATTAAAGGTCTTTCCTATCATTTTTTTAGGGAAAAATATAGCATCTCTTCCTGAAGGATATGGGAAAAGAAGATTCAATAATCCTCAGGTTTTCTGTTTAAATTCAAACTTTCTGGTTTTATTTTAATATAAAAGCAATACAAATAATACTAAAGGAGCCTGAAAAGTGCCTCCGGAAAGAGCCACAGGGACCAAATGATCAAAGAAAAAGTAAGCAGATTGTGGAGGTCAGAACAAGGAAAGATGTGGCAACCAATCAGAATTTTCAATTTAAACCACGATTAGGTGACAGCATAAACTTTACTAGTCTATCACCTTCAACTCCCATTCAATCACGAAGTCAGAGTGTGGGGTTGTGTTTTTTTCCACGTTTTCTCACATAGGATATTATACACAGCTATTCATGTAGAACACTATTTTTGTAACAGCTATAAAAATAAAAGCAGAAACAGTACATACAATATACAAGACTGTATTTAAAGTATTTACATATATTAACTCATAATCTACCAGTCCTATGTAGTAGGTGCTATTATTATATTGCTGAGTAAACTTGGGCTGAAAAAGTGTAACTTTCACTGAGTCTCAAGAAGCTAATAAATGAAAAAGGAGAAATAGGAATCCAGACAAACTGGTCAGTGCCTGTGCTCCTCAATATTGTGTGTACACTCGCCTTCAGCTTGTCTCACCTTACAGTCTTTGGGAGAATGTTATACACATGTAACAAGCTTAAGCCACAATATCAGATTTCAAGGAAAGAAAAAAGGACACCCTGACAAATCTTACAATCTAAAACATAAACATTGGAGAAAATCAATTATGAATTTCAAGTATTGTCTAGTGAAGCGCTAGTCTCAGAGGAAACATCCTTGTCTATAATTCTATGAATCTATAAAAAAATGTGACTCTTCAGAAGAAGTCTGAAGAGATTTTCTTTTTCCTCTTCTTGTTCCTAAATTTCTTGAAACCTGACTATGCCAGGTCCTTAGCAAATCCTTTTACATGTATTCTTTTCTTTAATCATTAACATTTAATTTAGATATTAATATCTTCAATTATCAAAAAAGAAGCCTAAATGTCAGGGAGTTTAAGACATTTGTCCAAAGTAATACATACGGTAGAACCCTGTTTTAGACCAAGATCATCTTCTACCATGGCCTATAATCTTAAGTAAAAAAACATAAAAAACCAAACCCAGGACCTCCTAAAGAAGACAAACAAACAACAAGCAAAAAACAATGAACAGACAATGAGCAAACATCAATTGCAAACAATGAGCAAGAACAACGAGCAAACAAACAAGGAAGACACCTTGGGGGAATAAAAAAACATATTGTGAATTTTAGGTGTCCTGTGTGTGTGTTTGTGCACATGTGTGTAAGCAAACGGCAGAAGTTAGGAAAAATAAGAAACTTAATTACCATCAAACTTAGAATGGCAAAATGAAAATTTTGAAGGTATAATTATGTACTCTTGATTTTCATTTCATTCTGAGTTTTTGACTGGAAGTAGCAGGAGACAGAAATGTGTCCTGATTACTCAACAAAATAGTTTTGCGTTAAAGATATGGGAGAGTTCCTTCAAACTTAAAATAAAAATAGTCCCATGCTGCTTCTTTTGCCAGGGACATTTTCAATGTGATATAGAAGGGTAACTAAAGATAATTAATTCTCTCGTTTTTATTATTCCCAAAGTGAAATGGAAATGCACTGAGAGGCAAAAGTATGATAAAAAGCTTTGTTGTAATGATTTAAAATAGGTTAAGAAAGATTTTATTGCATCCTTTACCCAAGAAAGCATAGAATTTTGACTCTATTTATGATTGGTTAACAGGAACTGTGCCAAGGCATATAAGTAACTGCTTTAAAAGGATTTATTATTATAAAATGAATTAATAATCAAAATTAATCTTAAACACATGGATATTCTTTTTTATATTCCCAGTGGTCCAAGTTTTACTTTTTGTCTATTTTCTTTTTCGGAATGGGAAAAAATTGTAACTAAACCCATAGCATAAGCTAAAAGATCATGCTAATTTCTTTTGGCAGTAAACTGAAATTGACTCTTTTATATGTGTATGTTTAATAGGTGTATGCCTGTGATTTTAATTGATTTTTGAGTAAATATAGTGTCCAAGAAAATAAGAAGCAGTAATCCTATGGAATGGTCCCACTGGTGAAATTATAAATCGTAAAATCCCTCATAATTCATTTAAGGAAATCCCAACTCACTTTCTCAGGAAAGGAAGGAATAAACTCAGTAGATTCAGTTTTGATTCCAGGCATCCCTCTCTTTGTCAAATCAGTAAGGGTGAGGATTTGGCCTCTAGAATTAGTCACTAGAGTAAAATTGGAGGCTGACATGCCAGGACGCCGAGACGTCCTTGACATTTCCACAGAATTTCTTTGTTTGGACTGATCTTCAGTTTCTTAACTGGTTTGCTGTCACCTACATGGCATATTCATCCCTTCAACCCATTTTGCTCACTTCAAGCATGTTTTAAAATCACCAATATGCAATGAGCCACTAACATCAGCTGTTTATCTAGAAATTTAGGAGCAGAAAAAGGCTGAGGTTGGCTGTTGTCAGGGAACGATAAGTGCAGTCTTATGGAAACATGGGCTCACGGAGAATATCAAGAGTCTTCAATAAACAGAAGAATTTAGGAGAGTTAACACTTTGTTTACCAAGTTATCTTTATGATATTTGGTTTACCTTATAAATGCCAGTTCATACAGAAACAGGCCAACCATGTTTTGCCATCATATAAAAGCTGTGTGTGTGGGTGTGTGTGTGGGGGGGATGTGTAAATGTTATACATATCTCTAAGTGTGTGCCTATATATTTACAAACAGGGCAGTCTGCTAGTCGGAAATTCAATGAAGGTAGGTCACTGAATGCCGCAGGAGAAGCTGGCTGGCTGAAGAAGTGATTGAAATTCTTTTTTCTGACCGTTGAAATCCTCAGTTCTCCTTCTAAGGCTTCCAACTCATTGGATGAGAGACTCTCATTGCTAAAGGCAATCTTCTTTGTTATTGTAGATGTAATCAGTTGTGCATGCAATCAACTGGCTATAGATGCTAATCCATTTAGGAAATACCCTCCCAGTAACAATCAAGCCAGGGTTGCTTGACCAAACAGCTAGACACCATAACTTAGCCAAGTTGACATGAGAAATTAACCATCACACCTCCCCATTTCCTTCCTCTTCTCATTCTCTTTCTCCTCCCCCTTCTCCTCCTCTTCCCCCTCCTTTTATTTCTAATTGATTAGGTTTATAGTGGTTGTTCATTGTGGTTCTAATCTGCTTTTACCTAAGTAAAAGGATATTGAACATATTTTTCTGCATTTGACATCAGCATTGCTTCTTTGGTTAAGTGTCTATTTAAGTCTTTTGCCCAGTTTTAAAAAAATGTGAGTTGCTTGTTTTATTATTATTGAATATGAAGTGTTATTTATATATTCTGGATACAATTTTTTAAGAAATATATTTTTAGCAAATATTTTCTTCTAGTCTGTGACTTGAGTTTTCATTTTCTTAACAGTGCATTTAGAAGAGAAAATCATTTTCGATTTTATGAAGTCCAATTTACCATTTTCAATAGATCATTATTTTTATAGTATATACAAAAATCTGTGTCAAATTCAGGGTCACAAATCTTTTCTTATATGTACATTGGCTCACCTTTTAACCTTTGTCTTTTTGGTGAATTGACACTATTATCATTAAATAATGTTTCTATTTCCCCTAATAACATTTCTTGTTTTGAAGTAAACTTTCTCAGATAATATAGATGTCTCAATTTTTTTTTTTGATCTGTGCTTACATGGTGTATCTTCTTCCATCTGTTTTCTATTTATATATGTCTTTATATATGTCTTTATATTTAATATGAGTTTCTTATTGATGGTTTATAATTAGGTCTTGCTTTTTAACCAATCTGATATTCCTTGTGTTTTAATTGGTATATTAAGACCATTAACATTTAATATAATTACTGGTAGTTTGTATTAAAATCCATCATCATTCTGGTTGTTTTGTATTTGTACTATCTCTTCATGATTTTTTTTTTCCCCTCTCTTTCTGCTTGCTTTGCATTGAGTATTTTTAATTTGATTTTCCATCTCTACTATTGACATATTTTGTATACAATTTTAAAATATTTAATTGTATCCCTAAGGTTTTCCAAATACATCTTTAATCACAGTCTCCTTTCACATATCATACTGCATCCTGTATAATGTAAGAGCTTCACATTATATTTCCAATTCCTCTGTTCTATCTTTTGAACTTTTGTGGTCAAATTTTTAATTTTTAAATTTATGTCAAAATCCCACAGTAACTTGATAATATTTTTCTTTATAAAGTCAATTATTTTTTAGAGCAAGGGTTGGCAAACTGTAGCCATGAACCAAATCTGGCCCTTTGCTTGATTTAAATGAAGTTTTATTGAAACATAACCATAATCATTCACTGACATATTATCTATGTCTGACTTCATGCTACGATGACAGAGTTGAGTAGTTGCAACAGACATTGTATGGTCCTCCAAACCTAAAATATTTACCATATGAAAATAAAATGTTTTCCCGCCACTATATTACAGTTTAAAAATGAGAAAAAAATATATATATTATATGTATCTTCATTTTAAACATTTTATAGATACTCATTTCTTTGTGTAATCCATTATTGTCTAGTGTCATATTTTTCTCTGTGAACATTTTATAGATTTTCATTTCTGGAAAATTTCTTAGGCATTTCATTTAGTGCAAGTGGGCTGGGAATGAAATCTCTCAGTGGTTGTTTGCCTAAAAAGTTTCTATTTCATCTTTATTTCTTGAAGTTATTTTTGCTGGGTATACAATTCTGGTTTAATAGGTTTGTTTTTATTTAGTTTCTGAGATTGTCTGCTATAATTATTATGTTTATTCTATATAAAATATCTCTTTTCTCTGGCTGTTTTCAAGATATCTATTTCTCTTTTTTAAAGGTTTTATTATGATGTGTCACAGTGGGTATAAGTAACTCTGAAGAAGTGATTAAGAACCCTGAGATACAGAGATAATCATGGATTATTCAGGTAGGCACAAGGTAATCATTAGAGTCCTTATAAAAGAGAGGCAGGAGAATCAGTGTCAGTAGTAGGACATATGACAATGGGAAAAGGAGGTTGGAGTGATGAGAGGAAAACACCCTGAGCCAAGGCATGCAACCAGCCTCTAAAAGCTGAAAAAGGCAAGGAAGCAGCTTTCCCTTCAGAGCCTGCAAAAGGAATCAGCTTTGCTGATACTTCAACTTTAGAACTGTGAAGGATGACTTTGGACCTCCAATCTGCAGAATTGTAAGAAAATTAATTTTATTATTTAAACCACTGTTTGTTTTCATTTGTTTTAGCGGTAAATCATATTCATGATTTACTCAGAATAAATACTAGCTGCAAGGATGGTATGGGTATGGAGGCTAGAAGAGAAAAGAAAAAGGCATGTTAGAGAATCCTATTCTCCTACTGTTCACTATCCAGATACATCCCTTTAGACCAGGAAATTCAAATCTAAAGAGGTTAGTTAATGATTCAGAAGCCACAAAGGGTAGCCATAGTTTCAATAATAAGTGTTCTGAACATTTAGCATGCTCAGTTGTCATCCCTAATGGGAAGAATGGATGCTAATTAACAAACTCAAATATGGGTCTACTACATTTCCCCCCTAATTTAGTCTTATAGATATGTGATGCTTGAATCAAAGGAGAATTTTAAATGACAATATGGTATAAATTGTAAATTCCAAGACATGTCAGGTCCAGTATTTGGATTTGTAAATGAAAGAAAAACCTTTCAGAAACAAACTAACCTAAAAAATTAAATCAATTTTTCCTGAGAACTGTTTGCCTTTTTTTGAGCTCATCACTACATTCCAATTAGTAAAGCTGACACCTTGCAGACTCTGAGGCTTCTGTTGATGGGTTCTTACTTAGTTTATTATAAATTAGGTGCCATCTGTTTCTTCATATTTCATATTAATTCTCTATATTGAAAGGTGTAGAGTTTGTGCACTTCACTTTTCAGTTATGATAATAGCTGTCATATTTATATCTTGTTCTTTTTTTTTTTGGTAGCTTTGATGCTAATAAAAGATTGACTATCATGTTCTGTCAGTGTGTTTTGATGCAAATACAATTGTGAAAGCACATAACGTGGTTGCCAACCTGGTTTAATGCATTTCTTTAATTTAGCAAAAATATTATTTAATAAAAACATACATTTGACTTTATGTTCATATGCTTGGTTAATTGAAAGGACAGAGCCTGAAGGAAATGTCAACCTCAGATCAAGCAAAAAAGGATATTCCAACATATACTGTTGACAGAATGTCTCTAAGCCCATTGGGAGAAATGGTTTCAGCTCTCTGCAAATGTCAACTCTAATACTGCTAGTTCCTGACAAACGAAGAGTAGGATTTATAAAACTGTAAATAAACAAACAATTTAAAGAAAAACAAGTTTTTTTTCTTGATCTCTCATACTTCTGCTTGCAGAAGCTTTATTTTAATTTGTCTCCATACACCATCAAGAATATACATGCACATTCATGTATACACATGTGTATGTGTATATATATTGCAGGAGTCAAATGCTAAATGTCTACAAAGTCCAGGCAAATAATTATTATGCAGGAGCTAGCTAGAGTATAAGTACATATATATGTATATACAGTATATACATATAGTCTTTGTGTCTGTGTGTGATGAATGAGTAATGGGAATTATGGCAAAATGAGAGAACATGAATGCCTATGCCATTTAATCAGGACCATTCCCTAAGTACTTCCATATTTGAATATTTGATTGTGGGCAATATGTCACTAGATATTCCGCTTTGCCAAGAGAAGCTAGAAATAAAGGTTTTTATGTGAAATCCCCTAATTTTTAGATACTGACCTGATTTTTTTACATAGCACTATGCTGGCCACAAAAAAACATATCTGACTGTCAAATTCTCCTGCTATTCATTCATGACATCATATTCCAAACGAATTATTTTGATAAATTTAGTGTTATATGACCAAAGCATAAGGTTTTCTCTTATTACCTTTAATCGAGCTAGCTAAAATATCCAATTCTTCTAGAGCTAAAGGAATTAATTATGGTAGAATTGAGTAATCATTTGTACAGGAAAATTGTCAGCATCCTTTCAGATCATTCAGCCAGAATGACTATTTGTTATAGAATTCTTAAGGTCAGGTCACAATCTACAAGCATAACAATTTACTGTAAACCTAAGAATCAGATTAGTTCTAATAAAAGGAAATAGCAATGTTGCCTTGGGCCAAAGTGTTTAACAGTATATCATAATGACTAATGAGGATAGAAATCTCTAAGTCAGTTTATTTATTCCCTAAACATATTCAATTTATAAGAATTAAGTTATATTTAAATTGATGACTAATTGATATAGGAAAATAAATGGTGAGTTCACTATTAAAATATTTTGGATTCCCATTTACTGTCATGATTCCTTCATTTGTAGCAGGGAAACAAAATTCTTACTGAAACTTGACAACATCGTAAAAACCAGAAGTTTAGCTGTTATGACACAGATATTGTAATTCTAATTATTTCTGTTTAATTAACATAATAGAATTTTTCAAAAAATTCTTAGGTGAATGATGACAGCTTCATGAAAGTCATAATTACAATATTAAATTACTTTATTAGACCAAGTCACTGTACTACAATATTATTTGAACATTTTTTTCTCTAAATGAGTCATTTTCTAGCAAAAGTTTCTGTAAATGCTAAAATCCTAAATTCATTTTTCTCTTTATGTGAGTTTTTTCTTTCTTTGTGACAAATATCTATAGTAAAATTTTCAACCTTCTAAATATCATAATGCACTGATTTTGAAAATGGTTGAAAGTTTCCAAATATGTGTCTGCTATAGATCTTAATGCTTGAAACTCTAACCTTTGGCAGCATCATTATGCAAATTAATCATCTATTTAATTGTAATTATTTAGTTTTTATTTTTCTTGATCTCAATTTTTTTTAAAGCTGCACTTGCCTTAGAAAAGTATTTGTATTTGTTTTTCTTAATCAGTAGCAAAATTCAATATTCTTTATTTGCTAGGAAAGGATGTAGCAGGGTGACCAAAGATAAAATAATTATCACAGATATACAGTAATTAAAACATGAGAAAAGCCCAATATAATTAGAGAATGTCTGAGAAAATATCATAGTATATTATTAAGAATGTAAGTGAAAAAAGAAAAATGAAATGTTTCCAATTATCCTCAAAACCTGTTTTTTTATAAATCCGTTTTTATAAATCCGTTCTGAAAATGTGTGATTCAAAGAATTTAATGACTTCCTCTACATACTCACTATTTCTAATATGCAAAATGTCAACATGATTTGGCTGAAATGTCCAGTCAATTTAAATGTCCTGTCAATCAGATGACTTGAAAGCTCCATGAACCCAAACTTTATTGCAAGAATTCTTGAATGAATTTTATAGTATCATAGTGCCAATTAAGGAAAAGCTAATAAAATTAAATTCCCCAGAATGGTTTCCCAGAAGCTTTTGTTTCAATTGAAGTGCACTAGTGGTTCTTTTTTCCTTGCTCAGATTGCTAGATCTCCTGTTGCATATACACCCATGTCTTCTGCTGCAGGAGTCACACATTTCATAGTATTTAGAAACAAAACACTTTATATTGACAAGAATCCTGGGTCATATCAATTAACCTCTCAGGGACCTCAGCATCCTCATTTATTAAAATAATTAATGAATTATTGAAATAAAATAAACACATGATCAAATTAATGTTGTGAAAGAAGAAACCCCCTTTGCTAGAAAACTGTCACCTCCAGTGAGAAATTTTGGTTAAGCCTAGAATTACACTGATATTAAAGAAAGAACAATCAGTTCCTCAAACATATTGAGTACTCTTACCATTTATAGTTAAGTACAGATGACTACTTTTTTGCAGTGGTTAAGCACCTATGTGTTCCAATTGGAAATAATTATCTTCCAAATCATCCTGCCCCTTTTCTATTATTTTTCTAAAGGACCTTAAAGAGCTACATATATTTTATAGTGTTATTTAATATAAAATGCATATTAATTGTATAAATAGCACATGTAGAAAAATGTAAAAAATAAATGAATCTAACAGTGTATGTGTTTCAGTGTTTCAGGTAAATAGGCTTTAAAAAATATATTTCACTTCTCTGTAGTCAAAATTCAGGATTAGATTATATGTTGTTTTAGTTTCCTGAACTGCTAAAGCAAATATCATGCAAAGGGATGGTGTAAGCAATGGGAATTTAATTGCCCACAGTTTTGAGGCTAAAATACAAGCCCAAATCAAGGCATTATCAAGGTGACACCTTATCCCCAAAGACTATGGTGTTCTGGGGCAGACTGCTGGTGATCCTTGGTCCTTATCTTGTCACATGACAAGGCAAATGGTGGCCTCTCTACCTCTCCCTTTTCTTCCAAGTTCCATGGATTTCCACTTCTGGCTGCTGCCTCTGTGGCTTCCTCACTCTCCTTCTGAATTTCACTCCCTTTATAAAGGACCCCAGTAATAGGATTAAGAACCATTCTGATTCATTTGGCCCATATCTTACTGAAGTAACCTCATCAAAAAGTCATATTAGGGAAAGCGGGTGTGGCTCAAGTGTTTGGGCTGCAGTCTATCATGTGGGAGGCCCTGGGTTCAATTCCTGGGGCTTCTTGGTGAAGGCAAGCTGGCCTGCACCTCAGAGAGCTGATGTCAGGGCCCACACCTCCGAGAGCTGACAGCCTGTGCCACGGAGAGCTGATGCAGGAAGATGACGCAACAATGGGAGATTTAGAGGAGAGATGGTGAGAGATGCAGCAGACCAGGGAGATAAGGTGGCTCAAGCAATTGAGTGCCTCTCTCCCACATTGGAGGTCCCGGGATCGATTCTCAGTGCTTCCTACAAAGAATGACGAGAAGGAAAAAGAAAAAAAGACGAACATGGAAAGAACACACAGCTAATGGACATAGCGAGCACAAAAACAACAACAAGCGGGTGGGAGCGGGAAAAAACTAAAACTAAAAAAAAAAAAAAAAAAAGTCATACAATGAATTCATACTCACAGGGATGGATGGATTAAATTTAAGGAAACATTTTTCTTGGATACATATAGCTCCAAACCACCACATACATTTTTTCACTTAACTTTTTATAGTTAAAAAGTGAATGCACATCACTTGCTTCATGTGATTTCAAGACTCTATTCAAGTTTGTCTAATTTATGCCTATTAAGGGGAGTGCTGTGGCCTAATACAGAGTGTATTAGGATTCCAAAAGATTTTTATCATATGAAAGAAAAAGATTTTCTTAAAGAAACTGTCACCAGATGAAAGACTGAGGTTAAAAAAATTGAGATGAGACAAGGGGAGAAAAATTCCAGGGGAAAAGACAGTGTATGGGTGACTGAACATTATGAAAATTGATAAGAGGCTAAGATGCAACATGCTGGAGGAGTCCAGGACCATGGGTGCAAAACTGGGGGGAAAAAGAACAACTGTTGTCCAAGGAATTATCCCTGGCAGACTGTTTTGCTTATTGTATTGTTCTAAATAAGAATAATACTCTTTGGATTGCACGCTCTCTTTTATACACATGAACACACACAAATTCACATCCTATTCTACTTTTGTTGGTATAACTTAACATTCATAGTTGCTGCCCATCTGGATATGATGCCTCAGAGAAAATAGTATACAGATTTAAAAAGAAAAAAATTCCAAGTGACTATTAAGAATATTGTCTAGGGGGCAGATATGGCTCAACTGGTTGGGCATCCGTCTCCCATATGGAGGGACCTGGGTTCGATCCCCGGGACCTCCCGGTAAAATAAAAAATTTAAAAAAATTAAAAAAAAAAAAAAGAATATTGTCTAGAATATTCAACCATACTTCTTTCTACGAACAATCTTTTGGTTATGTTTTTCTATCAGTTAGTGATAAAGAGTACAGGGATATTTGTTTTGCATGCAGTGTTGTTCTTCCTAAACTGGTGATGGAATACAATTCATGTAGCCAGAATAATTTGACTACTATAGAAATGTCTTTTCCTTAGAGATTCATACTGAGCAGAAAGCTCAGGACAGAAAAATGCCAGTCAGCCTCTTGGATGCTCTGGGGTTCACTAATGTTGTTCAGGTGAATGTTTCTTTATAGCTGATAACACCAGTTGAAAACATTTCCATTCTGTACACACTTCATTTTTTGAATTATATTAAGAGCATCTGCAATGACTTGATATTTTGCTTCCTAGCCTGTTCAAAACATTAACAGTGAAGAAAAACTAAGCCCATATTTGTCTTCACATCCAACAAAATCACCATAATTCACAAGCAGAACTCACTATTGTGCTATTTCCTCTGGGAGTTCTCAAAAAATGATTTGCAGACTTTACAAGTCAAGTCAAAAGTTATTGCTTATCTCTCTGAGCTAGGTATTAAATAATGCACAATGTTTGGAGTTATATTCTCATCCCCTTATAAATAGTGGGTTTAAATTTTTTAAAAACTGTCAAAATTAAGTTATTTTTCAGTAACACGTAGACAAGGACTTAACAATCTTTTTCCATGTTGTGATACATAAATAATATTTTATGGCCCACAAGATAAAACCAGAGGATGTTTGGAGGTGCTGATATGTGTGATTTTATGAAATAAATATTGAAGAAGATACTAAATACAGAAATTTTGTGAAAAAATTTTGAGCAAAATGAAAGTTATTTTAGAAATAGTTATATGTAGTTCCTTATCAAGTTAATGATGACCTCAAGTTCTTGGTAATCAACAGAAATGAAAAACTTTCATTACAAAATGGGTAATCAATTTGCAAAATCATATTTTAAACAATTCAAAAAGGTATAACAGTTGAAATGCATCTTTTTTTTTTTTTTTAACTTTAATGTATGTAGTGTTAAAACTTTTTGATGAAACAGACAGACTTTTAATCCAATTAAGTTTCCCATGCCAGGACCAACAAAAAGCCCTCCTTCCTCAACCTCCCAAATTCTTTCCCTTCATGTTTTTGTTAGAAAAGCACAATTGATGTGTCTGAGAGGTAATGGAGTCCAAAAATGATAAAAGTAATTGGACTTTTCCCAATTACTCAAAGAAGATAGGAAGCCACTGGAGAATTTTAAACAGAAGGCGACATGATCTGACACTTTTTAAACATCATCTGGCAGTTTTGTTGGAAATAGACTGGAAGAAAGAAGGGAGACCAGGGTAAAAGTAAGGAAACCATTTAGGGGCTCTGTGTAATCATCTAAGTGAGGGATTATTTGGCTTGTGTGCGGTAGTGAAGGGTGGTAGTTAAAGTAGTGAGAACTGAACAGACTCCAAATATATATATATATATTTTATTTTTTATTTTATTATTTTATTTTATTTTAGAAGCATTAGATTACATAAATGTTACATTGAAAATATAGATGTATTCCCATATATCCCACCCCCACCCCCTCCCACACTTTTCCCCATTAACAACATATTTCATTAGTGTGGTACATATGATACATTTGATGAACACATATTGAAGCAATGCTATGAAACATGGTCTATAGTTTACATTATAGTTTGCAGTTTGCACCGCACAATTTTATGGGTTTTGGCAAAATGTATAATGGCCTGTATCCGTCATTGCACTGTCATGCAGAACAATTCTAATGTCCCCAAAATGCCCCATGTTACACCTTTTCTTCCTTCTTCCTCCCCTAAGAACAATCTGGTGACCACTGTCTTTATATCAATGTTACAAGTTTTTCCATTGCTAGAATATAATAAGACTATTTTAGTCCATAGTTGCATTCCTCGTTATGTTTGTTCATTCCTTAATCTTGAGGATTTGGGGATAGTGGTGATTCCCACTCTGTTTCTAATTCAGAGGGGGGGTATATCCCATGGAGCAGATGGATGGAACAGTCTTGCTTGCAGTTGTAGATTCTTTTTGTTTTTTGAAATGGGCGTTCTCCATCATCATCCTTTTGTTAGTTATCCTGGGCGAGTCCGCTGAACTGGAGAGTAGGTGTTGCAACTCTACTGAGATTCAGGACTCAACTGGAATATGAATAGACTGAAGATTTTTGTATTTTATTTGTTATTTTTTATTATTTTTATTTTATTTTTACTTATTTATTTTTCCTTTGTTTTTGGAAGTTTTGTATTGTAGAAGGTTTGCGACTGTGGTGGGGGAGGATCAGTGATGTGGGATATTGGTGATGGGGGGATATGTGGGGAGGGATGCCTCCATGGAATATGAATAATCAAGGTCACATGTGTAGTAAGTTATGTAGTTGGGATTTTTAAAAAGTAGTCTATTTTGAGAACATGTGCTTTTATTAATCTATACTACCTATCAAGCAATTTTCTAAGCCAGGATGAAATTCATTTTTTTGGGTGTGAATGTAAGTTTTTTCAACTATGTTATAGGGTAGATTTTGTCTTTGGGGGAAAACCATTATGTGCTTGCATATGAAAATGAGTTGTGCTGTTAGATAACAGTAATAATTTAATTATTTAAATATATGACTGCAATTAATCTGCATCTTCTATTTTGATGCTGACAAACTAGTACAAACAAAACTTTATATTGAAGTTGTTAGTAAAATTTTACTTATGCTCCTTTGAAACAAGTAATTTTATAGTGTGACTTATAATTTCTCAAAATGAGACAAAATTTATATAGAGGTCAAAATTATCAACTGAATGTTGATATTGGTCACATAGCAATTGGTTTCTATAAAATTATTTAATGCCACATTCTAATTTTTAAAAATAAACTTATCAGAATCATACATTACTTTTTAATAGCAATTTCTTCTCTATATAGATAGTTTAAGTATGATTTAAAATTCTCCCTAGTTTCAGTGGTGGTGATATAAAAGTTTAAAGTCATTATTTTTTATATTAAGCTAATATGATACTGTTTAAGAAAATGCGTTGAATATTGAAACATTAAGAAATGAAATGTCACTATATCTTAGTTTCTGCATCATTACCAACGTCATTTCAGAATTCCTGAAAGGAATTATGTGATTGTTTACTTTTTAAAAACACAGCTTGTGAACAAAAAGATGTAGGTAAAACTAGAATGAAAGTACACTATTCAACTTAATGCTGGTGTGCCTTATTATTTATGAGGTCATAGTCTGTTCATAGAATTTAACTACGCTGAACCAGACTATCTGGGCTTATGAATTCCAAGTCCTTGTTGTATCACCTATTAAGCTTGTTGTATTGAGGTCAGGAGGGGAAATTTAAAGCCGCTTCTGTAAATTTATTCTGGTAACACTAGGTTAAACTACTTTCTTATACATAACTAAGGTTTTACTCAAAGCAACATAATGATACCTCCTGTTGGTCTGGAAACCAAAAAGATACTGCCTGCTGAGCAAATTGAGTCAAGGTTGCAGAATGAAAGAGAGCTAGCATTTTTGAATGCCAGCCTTGAGAGTGGAGCTTCTTTTGAACTGAAGTAATCCTAAAGATGTGTGAGATCTGTCAAAGAATAAAGTAGTATGTGCTTCCTAGGGCCCTAGACAAAGCCATAGGAGAAAATACCTAAAATGTTGAAAATTGTATAATCGTGTTCATAATTTCACAAGATCCAATATACCTGTTTCCTTAGCAATTCACTATTTTTTCAAGTAGACATCCCAAAGGGTCTGGTCTGCAGTATTAAAATGTAATGTAAGAACATGGCACATGATGACAGTATCCAGAAACAGAGGCATTTCACTAGTTCTCAAAGTTACTTGTGAATAAACCCCTTAATTTGATTGTAAGGAGACAGGAAATTTCTGAAAAAGACAAAAACATACTTGCGCATACTTTTTCACATAGAGATGTCTCCTCCTGGGAGTAGCAATTTACTTGGGAAAGTGATATGATAAAATTGGCATCCTATAGCAGAGCTGGGTGCTGAGTCGATGGAGACAGAAGGGTGATCAAACAAGAGTCAGAAAGCAGAAATGCTCTAAGGAGTAGTACATAAATTAAAATGAAAAGAATTTTATCTTTTTGCATATAGCTATTCAGATAGTCCCTATAACATTTATTTAAAAATTCATCTTTCCCCCCACAGTTTTAAAATGACTTTATCATTAACTAAATTTCTAAATGTATTTTTTCACTTTTTGTACTTTTATTCAAATTGGTTTATCTATTCAAGTAATAAAAATTGGTTTCATGGGAAGCGGCTGTGGCTCGATCGGTAGGGCTCCCGTTTACCGTATGGGAGGCCCCGGGTTCGGTTCGAGAAGCAATCAGTTTAGAGAAATCCCAGGCAAATCTATACACAATCCAGAAAAGCACCAAAATGTTACTTTCCCCAAAATCCATATAGGAAATCAGATTAGAGGTTTAGATAATATTATCATGAATGAAACCAATAGCAGTCTTATTCAATAATCTTACCAGGATTTTTGTTTGTTTGTTTCATAAACACGCAACAGTTCTTAGTTCCCTTAATTGGTGTATTTATTGTGCCCTATGGCTTTTGTGAAACTTCTGTTTTCCTGTGTGGTCGATTTTGTTACAGTTGAATCCCTGTCCTCAGCTGTCTCCTAAATGACCTTCCCTCTTTCATCACCATCACAACCATTTGCCCAGTGAGAAGAGGGCCCATCTCGGCTACATCAGGCAGGCGCTAGATATGAGTCCTCTGTTCCTGACCTTAAATAAAGCAGAAAAGAGAGGTTAAAACGTGGATAAAAATGGAAAGGGGGGGCGGATGTGGCTCAAATGGTTGGGCGTCCGTCTGCCATATGGAGGGACATGGGTTCAATCCCCGGGACCTCCCGGTAAAATTAAAAAAAAAAAAAAAAAAAAAAAAAAATGGAAAGGGGACCTCACGCAGGGCTTATGCAAAGTTACATCTTGGCTTTGAATAACACAGGAACTACTAATCAGCAAACTTTATAGTTCATGTACTGAAGAATAAATTTAACAAAATCTAAAAATCTGTTTGAATGACAACTTTCATAATTGACATTTCTTAAAGAATATCCAAATGCCAACCTTTTCTTCTTACTCATATCACTTAAAGGGGGTTATTAAACAATTTAAGAAAATTAGTGTTTCTTAAATAAAAATCTTAGAACTCAGGCCCTTCGCCAATACCCTTTATGACTGAAAAGGAATGAGAAATGTGAAGGAAGTACCCCTTACATATTACTTAGACCAATTTTGCTTATATGCCAATTTGTTTATATAATAAACACATGCTAATTGTTTGACATCCTCTGTATATAGCATCCATACTACAGCACGTGTAATTTTACTTTTGCTAGGATTCAATGTATGACATTAAATTTGTATAACAAACCATCATTTATGAAGAAAATGTTGCATTGTCAAATGTGGTGCATTTTGTATGATCAGGCAACAATTAAATATAGGTTAAAATTCCACAAGATGTTGTCTTATTACTAAATTATACATTATCTAACTTTAATATTAGTAAAGTCACAGTTATGGTGTTGTGGTTATGTATTTTTGTGGAGCATCTAGCAGAATTCACACATGCTAGTTCTTTGTGTTTAAGATTCTAAAAGTACTTGTCAAGTTGTGTGAAAACAACAACAACAAATATATGATTTGAGAGAGTTATTGTCAGGATGCCTAAACAAAAGAACCACCACAGAATGCACTTTATTTTAAATTGTGAGTTCATTACTAAAGGCCCCAGGCAGATTTTTATGAACAAGAAGCAGCAGCAGCTATAATGGCAGCCAGCAGGAGGGGGAAGAGGAGGAAAAGAGAAAGAGGGAAGGGAAAAAGAGGAAAAACCCATAGCTGGAATGGGATCAAGTTGTTACTCTTCATTTTGGCTGAATTATCACATGGAAACGATCTCAATTTGCGTGTGCATTGAAACAGAAATAACATAACTTCCATATTTCAGAGTCTTAATTTTTTAATATTTCTCACAAATTATTTATATGGAATTAATGCATTTTGCATGTAAAGAATTTAAAAATTACCAGAATGTATAATGAAGGAAATTAAAATCACCCCTAGCTTACAAACACACACAAAAAATCCATAGTAAATGTAGTTTTTCCTAGCTTTCCTTCTTATTTTTAATACCAAGCTTTATTTCATATTCTGTTATATATTTACTTACAAACTGCACAGCTTATATCCTTTTTCATTTATTATATAAAGATCAATTTGATATATCATTAAACCTTAATAAAAACATGTATGTAAGGTATGTAAGGTAGATCATATTTTTTTTGCATCTAATGCTAACTTTATCTCTTCATTTCTAATAATTACAACTCTTTAATATTATTTGAGATGAGAAATTTAAGATTAATTTTAACAATAATGATGGAAATTGATTGATAGCAAACGTGTTATTTTCCTGACTTTAGTGAAATGGGTCTTGTATTTTAACATTAATTACTCTTCTTCCTAGAGAACATATCCTATAGAATGCCTTCACTTTATCTCTGATTATGACATTGATCTTACCTTATTCCTGCCTTTGTGGCAAGCACTCTGGCTAAGAAATCTCTGCTGGCCATCCCAGCAATACTTGATCAAATGCAGCATGGTCTAGGAATATCTGTCATTCATGCTCCATCAAAAGGCTGTGAACATAGCTAACAGTGTGCTCCATCATCCGAACATCTTCTTCGGCAGATAGCCGTAGAGTAGGCTGCTGCCCAGTGTAGACAAAAAACAAAACACCTGGGGGAACAGCTGAAGGACTTGCTATTCTAAATGTCCAATGAATACCACACATTTTATTTGATAGAGTTTTTTTTTCTCTCCATACGAAGGATTATGTAAACTCCACAAAGGCAAACAATAATTTTCTCTTTCTTTTTGAAATATGTACATTCATAAGTCTAAAGTTTCCTCAAATTCTGAGTTCACCTGTAATCACAAGTTATGATAATCCATATTTTTAAAATTCCCATTAGTCAAAATATTCTCTGCCCTAGAATATGGCCATTTTTGGTAAATATTTTAGGCACATTTGGAAGGAATGTATATTGTGCATGTTCTGTAGTTGTTGAGTACAGTGGTAAAGTTCAATTACATGATTTTTAAAATCATGAAGTTAAAATGTTCTACATACATAAATGGTTTTTGGGCTGCTCTTTCTATCACTTACTGAGAGAGTGAAACAAATTTTACCTGCCTTTATTTCTTCCTTTATTTCTGTCAATTTTTTTATTTTATATTTTGAGCCCCTATTGTAAAGTAAATGAAAATTTAGGGTTGTTTTTTTTTTTTTTTCCTGGTAAATTGACCATTTATTATTAAGAAAAACTTTCTTCTTTTCCAGTTTTGCTTATTGCCTTAAATTTGAGTTGGTCAGAAATTAGTATAGCTTCACTAGCTTCTTTCCTTTAGTGTTTCCATGATATATCTCTTTCCAACCTTTTTCTTTCAATATTTTTGTATTTTTATATGCCTCCTATGTACCACATATAGTTGGGTCTTATTTTTTTTAATCCAATAGACAATCTGTGATGTAATTACTAATGCGTTTGGGTTTAAATCAAGGATTTGTCTTCTGCTTGTGCTGCTTGTTCTATGGTCCTTTCTTTTTCTTGCCTTGCCTTTTTATGGGTTAGATGATTTTTATTCCCTTCTTCCTCACTTACCTGTTATTTTTATAGTATTTATTGATTTTTCAAGGTTGTTGGAGAGTACACTAGGGATTACAACTGTGGAAGCCAAGTGCAGCCTGCTGCCTTTCCCTGAGCCCCACAAATAAGCCCTGTGCTCTGGACTATCTCTGTTGGCCTGGTGCCGAGGATGGATGACAATGAGGCCGATACCCTTGTTAGGTGGTCTGCCTGCGCAGTCCTCCCCCTTTTGCCCTGAGCACATAAACATCCCCAGACAAAGTAGGTTTTAAGGGACCTGGCACACCCCCACTGTTCCTGGCACGGAAGGAGCAATGTCCTTTATTTTGTGCCACAAGTGAGGTATACACATGACATCTCTCTGTATTGGCCAACGGATCAAGGCTTTCTGGCCATGGCGGATCGAGGTGCACAAGTGAAGCTGACCTTGCTCTGCCTATGTCAGTGATTGGACCATCCAGTGCCAGTGTGAGTCGTGCTTGGCTGGTGACCCCCAACTCCTGCAAACCCTAAGACTGCTGCTCTTGGTGGCAGGCATTGTGCCCTTCACCACACTCCATGCATGGGACTCCTCTCCTGGAGAGGGTAGTAGGTGTCTCTCTTTCTACCTGATAGTGTGGCACAGGGAGCAGGGTGCTGACATTTGGGGCAGCAAGCAGAGTGCCAACAATGACATATTTTGGACTATAAATAAATAAATTGTAAATATAAATTAACATTTCCCACCTAATACCTTGATGTTAAAACTCTTTAACTCCACCTGGTTTATATGTTATTACTATGTGTTTTAATTCTCATTGTACTTTTAAACCTCTTTAAATATTTAAAGGGGGGCAGATGTGGCTCAAATGGTTGGGCGTCCATCTCCCATATGGAGGGACCTGGGTTCGTACCCCAGGACCTCCCGGTAAAAAAAATAATAATAAAATAAAATAAATAAATAAATATTTAAAGAATATTATAGGTGATATATTTGACATTATTATTATTTTTATTGTTATCATTATTATTATTTTATCTGTTCAGTATGTCTTGGAATTACCTATATGTTGTCTTAATCCTTTACTCTTCATCTATTTCTTCATCCATGACTACTATGAATTCATTTTCAAACGTGTCCAGTATTTTCTTCAGTATAGGATTGCTATTGAGAAACTCTCAGTTTTATGTGGTGTTACTTTTAAAGCATATGTTTAGTTACTTATAGAATTCTAAATTAGGAGTTCTTTTCTTTTAGCACTTTAAAGGTACTAATTTATGATGATTTGGTTATATCATATGTGTTGCAAATTCAGACATGAGGGTTATTCTTGCTTCCTTGAGGGTAATGGATGTGTATTTCCTTAGGCTGATTTTTTCAATTTCTCTCGTTTTGATTTATGCCACATTTAATACAATGTAGTCAGAGGCCATTTTTTTCATCGTTCATCTCGAATCTGTTGCTTGATTTTTTAATTAATTTTGAAAAATTTATCCTTTTAAATTTTGCTTATACCATTTCCATCTTTTCTCTCTCTGAGATTCTATTTCCATGTTAAATCATTTGGCCGAGTTCCACATATCTCTTATTCTCTTTCCTATATTTCCCTTTTTTTCCTCCATTCTGTATATTCTGTTTATTTTCATCTAATCTCTATGCCACTTCACTAATTTCTTCTTAGTGCTGCTGTTAAACTTATCCACTGAGATATCAAGTTTTTCCTCCTAGAATCCTATTGTGAAACTTAAGGGTAGCAATAGTTCTCTCCCAAATTTTTCATTTTTCTTTTTATTTCTTTGACTATATTAAGCATGTTAATCATACAATTTTCTGTTTTAGTTTGCCATTTTTTCATATTAAGTTTCATATCTTTCTCATATTAACAAAGATTCTGGTTTAAAAATAGAATCAAGTGTAACTATTATGGCTTATGTAATGCTTAGAAATTTTCTCATATTAAAATTAATTTCAAAATATTAATTTATCCCCAGTTGATTACTTTCTAACTACTACTTATATAGTTTCCACCTTTAAAATGCTTTGGATCCTTATAACAATTGAATCCCTACTGTGTTATTTTTTTTTTTCTTTCCTATATAGATAAATATGTACTCAAACAGGTGGTACAATCTACTTATGAACAGTTGGCATACCAGATAAGAAATGAGAAATTTGGAGAGCTATTTAACAGAATGGGGCAATTTTCATTCTGGCACTTAGAGAATTAGCCATGTAATTTCCATTAATTTTAATGGGAGTTGAGTGGCTATTTCATAAAACACTAATGTATCCTTTTCAGAAATTTTCACAATGGATCAGCATAAAGTTGCATATCACAGGTGTTTAATTGGTAATGGATCTAATATCAGAGCTGAATGTATTAAGACCAATGAATAAAAAAATCAATTATTTGCAAAGTTAGGAAAATCTGGTAAATAAAATGTTTGTGTTTAATTTGGCACAGATTAGAAATTTGTTGCTAAGAGAACTAGAAGTGTCTATCAAGTGAAATTAATCTTCATATTATTGGGTGGATTTGAGTGCAGATATGAATTCTATTTTTTCTTAGCAGTGATTCAAGGAAACACTTAAAAATCTATTGTCAGTATTTTTGCAATTGTGATTAAATTTCCATAATTTTTGCTTTTCATTTCAATAACTCTTATAAGTCAAAAATATTTCTGAGCTCAAAAGTTTCCCTTATTATTATGTCCTCAATAAAACATGAGCAATACACATAGGAACATTATTCAGGAAAAGTAAATTAACAATTACTTTTTTTATGATATTCAGTGAGGTAGCAGGACCATTATCTTGTTAAATGACCCAAATAGGACAAAGGAACCACAATTGCCTAACATATTTAGGTTACCTTTCTCTAGTCACCATTATCCAATTATCTTTCTCTATTTTGTAGCCCAGAGAGTTACACAGACATCAGCAAGATTACATTCTGGCTATTCTTGATAGAGACTTTTAGTCAATTGTTATTTTACTACACATTAGTGATGCATATCATAGTGAATTCACTGCTTCTGAATTTATTGTCTATACTATCATCTAATAAGTAGGTCAGAAACTTTATTTTCAAGTTTTAAATGTTACGCACTGTTTACTTCCCTCATTTTTCTGGGCAGTTATATTTACATATTATTTAATAACAAGAAAACAGTCACGAACTTAACCATTTACAGATATTTATTTGGATACTCCACAATGTATATTCGGAATATGGGATTCCAGTTTGTGGGGCAAATTAATCTAGTAATTCATTCTATAACCTGCTTTTCCACTTTGAATATTTCTACGGCTATGAATTGTGTGGCTAAATAATCTGTAATCATGCAAACATGATTTTAAAATACTTATGCCATGTTAAAGTTATGCAATATTGGACAAAACATTGATCCTATCTGAGTTATTATTTTATGACCTCAGAGAGCTCAGAAATGGGAGTCTGTGACTTTAAAGCTAAGGGTTGCTCCCATCTCCCATACCTCTATATTGCAGAAGTTCTATACTGAGTATGCAAAGCAGCCCATGAAGACTGTCGCATGGCTCCGGTTCCATGCAGCAGAGGATCTTCCTAGGGAGAGCATGACAGGCCGTGAGAACTAGTGATATATGACCTTGCTTTAGGTCAGGGGTTCTTAATCTTTTTTGTCCCTTGGACCCCTTTGTCAGTCAGGTGAAAACCACAGACCCCTTCTCAGAATGTAGTGGCAGATAGTTTAATAACACTCAACATTGGAGGTCAGAGAAAATAAAGATTAGTTGATTTTTTTTAATTCAAGTTCATGGATCCCCTAAATCTTTCCATGGACCACTGGTTAAGAACCCCTGCTTTAGGTGGTTAACTATTTGGAGAAGAGCATGGAAAGAATAATAGAGCTCACACTGGTGAGAAATCTGGGCAGGCTTACATCTCCATGATACTAATATAGGAATATAAAATGGCAGTCCTGTCAGAAACTTAACAAAAACATCCAAGGAAGGAGACAGCCAGAGCAGGATCTGTTATTTTCACTCTTCTCTGGTGGTCCAAAAGGCTGTACACATATGTAAGACTGCATCTCCTTAGGAACAACCAGCGAGGGTTCTTTAAAGGTACTAATCCTTTGCTAAATGCACAGCAGACTTGTAAACTCACTGAATTATAGAAGCATTTCCCCAGCAACACACATATGCAACAATAATGTAGAAAAGCTTTATTTCAGTAGGAGTAATGACAAATTCTTATCAGTCATTGGCTGACTACTAAGTTATGCTGATCTAGGGATGACACCAAGTAAGCCAAAATTTAAAATGAAAATAAGGTAAGAAAAAAGTTAGCATGACATCAGTGACTGCATACTGAAGGGGATACAGACTTTACAGAATTATTCCAGGCAAGTCACTAAGCAAACCAACAGAAAATAGCAACAAGAGCAAGGTCAGAGGGATGGGGGAGGACTATCAAATCCAGTGTTGCTATGGTATCTAAAACTTACATTTTTCAACCAAAAAATTACAAGACATGCAGAGAAACAGGAGAATCAGAACCATACACAGGAAAAAAAGCAGGCAAAAGAAACTGCTTTTGAGGGGACCCAGATGTTGGACTTAGCAGACAAAAATGTCAATGCAGCTATTTTTAATTTGTTCAAAAATGAAAGAAAACTGTTTTTAAAGAAATGTATGATGGCAATGTATAATAAATATAGAATATCAATAAAAATATAAATAAAAAATAAGAACTAAATGAAAAATTCTGGAATTGATAAGTGCAATAACATAGTTGAAAACAATGTACTAGAGAGAACTGTATTATTTTCCTGGGGCTGCTATTACAAATTACCACAATCTTGTTGGCTTGAAACAGGAGAAATGTATTTTCTCCCAGTTCTAGAAACTAGAAATCTGAAATCAAGGTGTTGGCAGGGTCAATCTTTGTCTGAAACTTGTAGGAGAGATTCATTCTTTGTATTTTAACTTATAGTGTTTGCCAGCAATCCTTGGCATTTTTTGCCTTGCAATTGTAGCACTTAAATTTCTGACTCATTTATCACATGATGTTCTCCACTGTGTTTTCCTGTCTCTGTGTTCAAATTTCCTCTTCTTATAAGAATACCAGAATTATTGGATTAGGGCCTATCCTAATTCAGTTTGGCCTCATCTGAACCCATCACATTTTCAAAGATTCAAATTCAAAATATGGTCTCATTCACAGAATGGGAAGGGAGATTTTAAAACCAGAAAATATTGGAGCAGGGCACAATTCAACCCGTAACAAAAAAAAAAAAAAAAAACAAAAAAAAACAGAAGCATATATAAGCATTCAGAATAAAGAATCAGCACTTGAAGATAGGTCACTTGAGATTATCTAGCCTGAGGAACAGAAAGAAAAAGAATGAAGAAAAATGAACATAGCCTCAAAGATATTTGGGAAACCAATGTACATAAAACATACAGATACTAGGAGTCCAGAGGAGAGAAGAGAGAGAGAGAAAGGGACAGAAAATATATTCATAGATATAATGACCCAAACTTCCAAATATCATGGAAAACATTAATCTATAAATCCAAGAAGTTCAATAAACTACATAGGAAACACAAAGATATCCACATCTAGACACATCACAGTTGAACTGTTAAAAACCAACAACAAAGAGAAAATCTTGAAAGCAGCAAGATAAAACAACTTGTCTTAGTTTGCCTGGGCTGCTAGAACAAATACCTCAAGCTGATTGGCTTAAACAACAGGAATTTATTGCTTCACAGTTTTGGAGGCTAAAAGTCCAAACTCAAGATGTCAGCAAGCCATACTTTCTCCTAAATCTGTAGCATTTTAGTGGTGCCTTGCTGGCAATCCATAACTAAAATTCTGCCTCCATCACATGGCTATCTGTCCCCTACTTCTGATTGTGTCCAAATCTCCTCTGCTTATAAGGACTTCAGTCATATTAAATTGTGGCCCAACCAGATTCAGATTTGTACCATCTTAATAGTATCTTTACCCTTCCTATTTACAGATGAGTTCAAATCCACAGGACCAGAGTTTAGGATATAAACATGTCTTTGTGGGAGACATGATTCAATCAATAACATGACTTATTATGTACAATGGAACCATTTAATCTCTGAATTCTCATCAGAAGCCAAAGGGCAGAAAGTATGTGTTGTTGGGCTGATAACATTAATAATAATAAATTTGACAATAATTGCAAAGGAACTATATTGGAAAAAGTTTATAGATGTTACTGGAACAGCATTTTAAACATAAATATATCCTGATAAATTAAAATGCATATTATAATCTCTAGAAGAGCCATGAAGAAAATAACTTAGAATTATATTGTTAAAAATCAAGAAAGGAATGAAAATAGTACACTAGAAAAAATTCACTCAATAAAAAGGCCATAAAGGAGGAACAGAGGAACAAGGAGAAATGACATACACTAAAAACAAATAACAAAATGGCAGATTTAATTCCAACTGTATCATTAATAATATTAAATGTGACTGGATTAAACACTCCAATAAAAAGGCAGAGATTGCCAGGCTTGATGAAATTTCAGTGTCCACCAGAACAAATCCTATCTACCAGAAATACACTTTAAGTCCAAAGACACAAATAGTCCTATATAAAGGGATTTTAAAAAATACCATGAAAATAGCAACAATATGAGAGTCTGAGTAGCTACACTAATATCAGACAAAATAGACTCTGAAGCCAAAAATTGTTACTAGAGATAAAGAGGGACATTTTACAATGAAAAAAGGTCGTTCCAAAAGAGAGGTAACAATTATAAACAAATATACATCTAACAACAGAGCCAAAATATATGAGGAAAAAACTGAGAAAAATGAAAGGAGAAATAGACAATTCAATAATGATAATTGCATATATCAATACTCTACTATCAATAGGGGATAGAACAAATAGAAATAAAATCAACAAGGAATTAGAAACCTTGAACAACGTGATCAACCAAGAAGACTGCACTGACATCTATAGAAACCAATAGCAATTGAAAAATAGACATTTTTCACAAACTCATATAAAACATTCTCCAGTATAGACCATATGCTAGGTCATAAATTTAAAATAATTGAAATTCATACAAAGTTTGTTCTCTGCCCAAAATGGAATTAAATTAGAAATCAAGAACAGAAAAAAATAGGAAATTCACAAATATGTGGATTAAAAACACACTCCTAACATAACCAATTGGTCAAAGAAGAAAACAAAAAAAGTATATCAGAAGACATTTTGAGCTGAATGAAAATGAAAGCAGAGAATACCACATTTTTGGAATGCAAGCTGTGCTTGCAGGATTTATATACAGTTTTAAAAACCTTATATTAGAAAAATAAGAAAGATTTCAAATAAATGGCCTTACCTTCCACATTAAAAAAACAAAACAAAACAAAACAAAAAACTACAAAATGAAGAGCAAACTATACCCAAACAAGAAGTAAGGAAAATAAATAATAGATTGCAAAATAAATTAAACAGGCATTTCAGTAATGAAACTGAGAGTTGGTTGTTTGACAAGATCAACAAAACTGACAAATCTTTATCTAGATTGATGAAGGAAAAGACAGAAAATAGAAAATCAAAAATGAAAGAGGAGACTTAAGTCAATCTTACAGATATTGAAAGGATGATAAGGAAATCTTATGAACAAATCATCTTTGTTTTCCTTAAAGATAAACCTTCCTTATGACACATTAAAGAACTTATGACTTGGGTAAAGTGGATTTATGATTTTTGCACCAAAATGATTTGCATCGTTTTTTTTTTACTGTTAAGGAGCTCTGTATGTATTCTATGAAAATATTCAAGGAGTTAGAAGTTGTTTATCCAAATAAAATTCCTTTGCATGGATAAGAACATTTTCTACTGTTTTTAAAATGACCAAACATTAAAGTATTTGCTGTTAACTAAAGATACTTTCAACAAAAAAAATATTTTGCTAAGGATTGCAGCTTATTTAACTACCAGATTTTAAAAATAATCTTTACAAATCTTATTCCAAAAATGTTTAAGAACCATACCTTTTGTTTTTGTCAAATGACCCACAAAAGAATATTTTTTAAATATGCAGACTTAACAATTAACATTATTTCATTTACACAGAATCCTGGATAAGCTTCTACATTAAAAAACTTAGTGGCAACTCAGTTATTGTAGAAAGTGTTCGGTTATCATTATAATAATACTTTTTCACTTTTGTACACCAAATTTGTCCCTGGACTACTGTTCAATTTAAGATGAAAATGGGATTTTGATACATGAGGTTAAAAATCACTTAGCAAAGATATTTATTGGCATATAATTTATTTTTTAAGTGTCTTATCCTCAAAAACTAAGAAATGATATATGGATGCACATCTATTAAGCATTGAAAAGGCTTTATGTTGAGGAATTGAATCATGTCCCCCACAAAAGTCATGTTCAGTTCCCAAGCCCTGGTCCTGTGGGTATGAAACTATATGTAAATAGGACCTTTGAAGAGGTTGTTAGTCAAAATGTGTCCAAACTGAATGAGGATAGGACTTAATCCAAGATGCCTGAAGACCTTATTAGCAATGGAAATTGGACACAGAAGTCAGAGCCATGGGGCATAGCCAGAAGCTGGAAGTCAATGGAACCTGGAAGAGAAACAAGAAGACACCACCGTGTGTACTGCCATATGATGGAAAAGCCAACAAACCCCAAAGATTTCTGGCCAGCCAGAATATGTCGATGCTGGTAGGAAGCAAGCCTCATAGCCTCTGAAACCATGAACCAATAAATTCCTGTTTTTAAGGCAGCCCAATATAGGAATTTGTTCTAGCAGCTAGGAAACTAAGACTCTTTCGTAAGCTATGCATGGACCCACATCTATTTATTTTGTAATTGCATCTTTCATCATAATATTTACTTACACTACTGCAATAATGGCCATATACAATGTGTAATTTAATGGGCATGGCTCATTCTGTCAAAATTGAACAAAGGATGACTTTATTCAGGGGTTACTAAAGAAAGGGAGAGAGTTTAGAACTCAGCTCCATCCAAAGGACAGCTAGCTCTTTAAGGGCTAGGAGCAGGTTGTAGGAAAAGCACTGAGAGATGGTGGGTGATTTACTGAGCTTGCAATTAGGACCACTTGGTTCATAATGTTTTCTTTTGCTGTGATTAGGACCCCTGGAGTCCACATAGGCTGGGAAAGAGGAAGAGGGAGATAAAGGGCTATCTAGTTAGGAATCTCTCAGTCGCCTGCATAGTATAATGGCGGGGGTGAGAGGAACAGGCAGGGTCCTGGAGTCAGGGAGAAGCCTGTCTAAACTTTATTCAAGCTAAAAGGAAGTTAAGGCAGTCTTGATCAGTTCCAATTCATTTTTATTTATAAAAACAAGCAAGGGTCCAAATTTGGCCCATGGGCCACAGCTTGCCTATGCCTGGTTTAGGCAAACACTGTCTTAGGGGATGTAATGACCAGCTCTTATTACTTGTCAAGTTGACTATTATTCTGGATTTCTAAATTATTTGTCTATCTTCAACTTCATGCCGCTCCATTTTACTCCAGGTGTCACCAAACTGTCTCATGTGTCAAATCCTCTCACTACCTCCCTGCATCTTGGCAGGGAGAAAGGAAGATTTTAGAATGGGAGCAAGTTTATTTTCTTTTTTATACAGAAGAGAAAAGAAATGTAGAGGAAGAAATTGGAAATGTAGAAGATAATATAATTGGTAAATCAAAATTCTGAGGGATGGGAAGGTATATTAATAGGAACTCTTCTCTGCATAAGAGGAAATCAAATTAAACTAATTCAATGAAAATCTAAAAAACCAAAGGAAAGAAATGTATTAGCTCATAATTTCTAAATATAGAAGGCATTTTGATTTTATCAGTTAAGAAAAATGGAAGAGTGATACTAGCAAAGAATCAGGAATGCCAGCAGAGATGGGACTAAACTATAAATAAGAGAACTGTCAGTTCCATCTTGACTATCCATCCCATATGGACTAGGACACCTACTTTCAAAACCTAGAGTTGTTTTGAAAATATTAAAATGTGTACATACCTTTTGGTTTAAAAACAAACAAATAAACAAAATTCTGCCTCTCCTAGTCCTTACGGGCCCCTTCCTACTACAACTTCTTTTACTCCCCTGTGGGAATCTTCACATTCTAAATGATCCCACAATTCAAGAGTTAATGAAATCAGGGAGCCCCTAGGCCCCAGCTCCAGCTCTAAAGTCTGCATCATTTTGACAGATCTATATTGTACATTGCATTTTTAAATGTCTTGAACACCTTCCCTGAGTCTACCAAGGCAAAAAGCAATGATGCAAGGGTTTAGATGTAAGTGTGAATCAGGGACCTTAACCAGCTCCCCTGAGGAAATACGTCTCAGAGAACAGAGGCTAAGGGTTAAAAATGCTGGATTCAGGAAAATAAGACTGTTTAAATAGCAACCAGAAATGCAGGGATCATAGAGCCTAGAGGAAACCACAGGATACATATTATAGCACATGCATGGGAGGATGTAGACTACACTCCAAGTGATGGCTTGGGACCACCAATTCTTTTCCAAAAGGTAAAGGAATCTGTGAGCTGTGTGGTTCCTGATCATGTTAAGATCTAAGAAAAGAGAACTATATTGACTCTTCTGAGATCTATTAAATGCTTTTTTACCTATAGAGTATCAAATAACAAATATTCTTTCCACTTTTCCGTGAATGCCAGGTCCCATACAAGCAGATAGGCTAGTTTTGTGAATATTACAAAACGACATCCCTTCTAGAGGAACCATAAACTAGAAGGCATTCCCTTCTAGAGAAATTACCGAAATGAGCCCCTTCCTATAAGCTCAACCCCCCCATGACAGCAACTTGTTGAGCAGAGCATTGGCTGGATTTCAAGGCCTGCCTGCTGCCATCCCCTTCTCCTAGCCCTGCCAAGACCATGGACAAGCATTTCTATGCAGAACACAATCTATACCTTTGTACACAGTAACTCTGATGAACTCCCAATTGTACTCATAGCATCGAGTGTGGCACAGTTGATTATTTTGATAAGTTCTCTTGACATAGAATAATCCAACCTGTGTGAAAAAGTTGTATCTGAGCAGCTGTGGAAAAGCCCCAGCAGAATTCACAGGCTTTACATATTGCATATTTTGCTCAGCACACTTAATTACTCACATTGATCTCATTGTTGTTTTTTTTTTTTTTTTTTTACTGTTTTTAATATCACCTTCAAACTAAATATGTGAGGATGAATCCATAAACTTTAGGCTTTGAAGAGGGAGATTTCAAAACTTATTTTAAACTTTAAAACCCTTCTTCACTAAATCACTTCTCCATGGTAGATCTGAACTACAGACTGTTTTATCTAACTTCATATATACTGCTTACATAAATCTCCTGGGCTGTAATCAAAATCCATCTTGTTCAGTATGTCTGCCCTTTGCTGTTAGCTTCTTTCCTCACTTTTCATATATATACAGATATAAGCAAAATGCATTATTTATGAGTTTGGATTGCCTGAGATTATATCTACCATAGACATTCATTGCATTCTTAACATTATTAGTAAAAAAAAATGATTTTATACTTCACATAGGCCCGTGGCTTGGTTTGGAAATGCATTCCTAGATCTCTAAGACCCTGCAGAGGTTCAATTCATCACGCAGAAAATGACTCTTTGGTGATGCTCTATTTCAATACATCACTGGTACAATGATTCTTTAATAATATACTGCTGAGTGTCACATACCAGGAGAGTGCTGCAGAGCACAGAAGTCACTTTATTTATTTATTAGTGCTATGTATCATTGCAGAGTCACTAGTTGGTGCTCAGGGTCATGAACCCAGATAGGAGCTCATGCATCATTGTCATAATGATAAGCAAAATCCTTGAAGCCAGGTTGAATAAAACTGAATTTGCCTTGGAATCATCAAAGAATAATGGTGATAATTTTGTTGGGGGAACAAATATTCTTTATGCTGTCAAATAGCAAGTAGAAATTATACTATAAATTTCCTTTCAATAATTTGTAGCTGTTATTTTAAAACTCTATTCACACATTGTAAGTAATGTTAAACTCTTCATGATATATTTGACTATGAATTATGACTTGCTTATTTATTAATAATTTAGATTAATATGCTTATTTCTTGACCAAGGACATTTTATATGCTGTATAAATGACACATTTTTGTTAACTCACTATCCCTCCCCTTTCTCACTAAAAATATTACAGTAAAAATTGTCCTTGGATACACTCATTTAATTGACATATTATTTACACAGCAGCTTTTCCTTATTAAGCTATTTATTTACATTATTTCTATATCGCTCTTTCCTAATACCAGTTTTTATTTTATGTAATCCTATAAGAACTTGCCTTAGGGAGTAAAGGGGAAACTGCTCTACTGGAATCTTTTACTGGGGAGATATTTTATGTCTCCCCAGAGACATTGGTTGCCTCCTCCTAAAACCAATATGATTATTCCTATTTTATCCAGAGTTCTTGGAGAAGATATAAACTCTCAGAAATGATTGAAAGAAAGAACTCATTCGTGTAGAGAACATTGATTCTTGAAAAGCAAGATATTTGTTGTTTCAAGAATAGAACTCTCCATGATATCTTGTCCATTTGGAAATTAAATAAGTACATATCAAAATTAGGATAAAAATAATGATAATATAGTAAGGGGACATTGTATTTTAATTGCTACATACAAATAGGAAGGAAGCAGTAATTTATTTTATTAAAACACTTAGTGTGGAAGAGTGTCGCAAAACTGAGTATGATGTATTTACATTTCTGATATCTCCATGAAATCTTTCCAAAGTTCTTAAAGTTTGAGTATTCAATTGATAAATATTCTGCATAATATTGAAGATTACATTACAGAATGATACCATACATTCCATTGCTCAAATTTGTGTTTATTATCAGAAATTATACTAAGTAAGGGGCAGAAAATATCCTACACTGTGAAAGTTTTTCAGTAGTTCAAATAGCAAGCATAGAAGTGTAGGCAGACAGATTAAAAAAAAAAAATAGATTGAGATAAAATAAAGGGGATATGCTTAGCCACATATACAAAACAATGATTTTCAGACATTGAACCACAAGTGACAGAGTATTATGATCCCTGAAACAAGGGAAACAAGTAAAGTGTGTCTAGAGAAAGCACTGGTTTATTACCTGGATGCAATTTCCAGCCTGCTACACAGGAGGGTGGAACCCAAAAAGAGCCCAGCATTCTCAATGGGTTGAGGAGATTGATTTCAGAAGTGTAGGGCAGCTAGAATTTGTAAGGAAGAATACTAGTGAAGAGGGAACTACATGGCAAGAGAGCTCCAGGGACCTGAATAGGGATCCTCTTTAGTTTTTGGCTTAGTACTGAAGTGCAAATAGATGAGATGTAAATACTGTAGGCCAGAAATAAAAGTACAAGAAAGGATAGGGCAGAACAATTTTTAGAGCTCACATAGGGCTGGAAATATATTGTTCCCACCACTCAAAAGGGAAATATCTTGCAACAGATAAAATCCTCAGAAGGAAATTGCTTAAGTAGGCTGCTCTGTATACACCCTAACAAAGCTTTAATTAAAAAAAAAAAAAAAAAAAGCCTTAAGATGATCAAACTGATTCCAAGTAAATCTGTGCCAGAAAAAAAAACCAGCACTCTTTAAAAATATGCAACAATGTAAAATTTGCAGTGTCTGGCATCCAAAGGAATATTACTGGCCATTCAAAAAAGCAGGAAGATATAACAAATAGCCAGGAGATAAATCAATGGATAGAAACAGACAGAAATTGCAGTGATGATGGAACAAGAAAATAAGGACATTAATAGCTATTAGAGGGAAGCAGATGTGGCTCAAGCAATTGGGCTCTAGTCTACCATATGGGAGGTCCCAGGTTAGATTCCCGGGGCCTCCTGGTGAAGGCAAGCTGGCCCACATGGAGAACTGGCCAGCGCAGACAGCTGGTGCAAAAAGATGATGCAACAAAAAAGAGACACAGAGGAAAAAGACAATGAGAGACACAACAAACCAGGGAGCTGAGGTGGCTCAAGCGATTAAGTACCTCTCTCCCACATTGGAAAAAGAGAAAACAAGCAGACACAGAAAAATGTGCAGCAAATGGACACAGAGAGCAGACAGGGAGTGTAAGCGGCAAGGGGGGTGGGGAGGAGAATAAATAAATGTTAACAACCTTAAAAAAAATAAAAAATAGCTCTTAGACTTCATGACCTAGGATTTGGCAATGAGCTCTTAGATATGATCCCTAAAATCAAGAGTAAACAAAGAAAAGATAGATAAATTGGACTTCATCAAAATTAAAAACTTCTGTGTAGCAAAGGTCATTATTAAGAAAATGTAAAGACAACCTAAAAAGTGGGAGAAGAGAGTTACAAATCATATATTTTAGAAGGGTTTAATATTCAGAATATATAAATAACAGCTACAACTAAACAACAAAAAGAAAAGCAACCCAATTTTTAAAAATGGGCAAAGGAATTGGATAGACATTTCTCCAAAAAAGATATACAAATAGCTGATAATCATATAAAAAGATGTTCACATTGTTAGTCCTTAAAGAAATGCAAGTCAAAAACACAATAATATACCACTTCACACCACTAGGAAGGCTATGACTTTAAAAAAAAGATAAAAAGAAAAGATCAAGTATTGACAAGGATGCAGAATAATTAAAACTCTTGTATATTGTGTTTTAAATGTAAAATGGTGATGCCAGTTTGGTGGTTCTGCAAAAAGTTGCACATATATGATGTTTAGCACCTTTTCATATGACCCAGCAATTCCAGTTCAAGCTATATACCCCAAAAATTGAAAATAGTGATTTAACAGGATACTTGTTTGCCAATATTTATAGCAGAATTATTTACAATAGTCAAAAGGTAGAAACAATCTAAGTGTCCATCAGCAAACGAATGGATAAACAAAATGTAGTATCTGCATAAAATAGAACATTGTTCAGTGAAAAAACAAGGAATCAAATTCTAACACATGTCACAACATGGATTAACCTTGAAAACATTATGCTAAGTGAAACAAGCCAGATATGACAGGGCAAATATTGTATAATTCCACTTATATGATATGTATAGAATAAACAAACTTATAGCTACAGAAAGTAAATTAGAGATTAATGGGTGGGGGATAGTGGGTAATGGGAAATATAGTTTACAGAAATTTCTGTTTGGGGCAATGAAAAAGTTTTGGAAAATAGATAGTGGTGATGGTTGCACAACATTGTGAATGTAATCAATACTGCTGAATTGTACACTTTAAAATGTTAAAAATGACAAATTTTATGTTATATATATTTTACAATATAAATTTTAAAAAACGACATGAAACAGACACAATGGCATAGTCTCATTCCACCCTCCCCACGCAAATACTTCTAGATACACTTACATAATTCAACAGACTACCATAAAAGGTCTCTGGAAGCTATGAAAAAGATGGTAGACTGGCCGGAAAATCTCAGGACTTGCGGAATGATATTTCAATGAGTTACCTAGGGGATCTTTTATTTTATCTCTTATATGGAAAGCACTGCAACACAGAATTGCCAACAAGGTAAATATACAAAATAACAAAAAACAAAGCAATTTATGCTCTCTGGCCAAAAACCAGGAAAAGGTAGGCCCAACATAAAACACAAAGGAAGCTCCAATCCCCACCCCACACTCTGGAAGCTCTGGGATAATCGGTTGGCATCAACAATGTCAGTAGCAGCAGTAGTGGTAGTCTACTGACCCTCCACCCAGCCCCAGGGTGACCCAGGCCCTGCCACTCCTGCTTAAAGGAAAAGTGATAACAAAAAACCCACAGTTATTAAAATCATTATAAATATATTTTATACATTCATGAAAATAGAAGAAAACATGCAAAATGAGAGAGATGGAAGATTTTTAAAAATATAGAAATATTATAAATAAAAATACATCTGAAAAAAAATGTACTAAGATGGGATTAAAAGAAGATTAAACATTTCAGAAGAAAATGAACTTGAAGACACATCAACAGAACTACCAAAATAAAGCACAGAGAGAAAAATGCTTTTATAAAACAGCAGAGCATCAGTGAGGTGTGGGGAAATATTAGCAACACGTATTCGGGGTCCCAGAAGAGGGAGGGAGATACAAAATATATTTGAAGAATTGAGGGATGGAATTTTCCCATATTTGATGAAAACTGTAAGTTCATGTGTACAAGATGCTCAATGAATTTCAGGATAGCACAGCAAAGAACACCATAATAAAATTGCTGAAAGCAAGTGATAAAAAGAAAACTTAATAGCAGAAAGAGAAAAGAATTCATGTTATACACAGAGGAACAATATAAGAATGACACAAATTTTTATCAGACATCTTTAATGTTCTGAAAAAAAGTTAACTTGCATCATATATTTTTTTAAAACTTTATTTTTAGAGCAGTTTTAGGTTTACATAAAAATTACTATACAGTAAAGAGTTCCTATATACTATCCCCTCCAAACACCCATGGTTTTGCCCATTATTAACATCTTGCATTAGTGTGGCACATTTGTTACAACTGAAGAAATGAAACTGATATATCAGTCACTGAAGTTCATATTTTACATTAGGGTTCACTCTTTTGTGCACAGTTATATGAATTTTGACAAATCATAATATCATGCACCTAAGGTAGGACACAGAACAGTTTCACTACTCTGAAATTGCCCTGTCCTCCACCTATTCGTCCCTGTCCTGAAATCTTCCCTGAACCTGTGACCACCATTGATCTCTTTACTGTTTTGCTTTTTCTGATGTCATATAGTAGGACTCATACAGTATGTAGCCTCTTCAGACGGCCTTTCCTTCACTTAGCCATATTCATTTAAGGTTGCTCTATGTTATTTCATGTCTTCACTCATTTCTTTTTATTGTTGAATAATATTCCATTTTATGGATGTGCCACAGCATATTTATTTATACCCCTATGGAAGAGGTATATTGCTTCCAGTTTTTAGCAATTATGAATAAAGCTACTGAAAAAAATGTGCATGCAAGTTTTTGTGTGTACATAATTTTTCAACCAATTTGAGTAAATACCGAGGAGTACAGTTGCTGGATCATATGGTAAGCCTTTGAAAGAAACTGCCAGCCAAACTGTTTTCCAAAGTAGCTGTACCATTTGCATTCCCACTAAAAATGGCGAGTTCCTATTGTTCCACATCCTTGTCAGCTCTTGGTGTTGGGATTTTGGATTTTAGCCATTCTAAAAGGTGTGTGGTGGTATCTTACTGTTATTTTAATTTATTTCCTAATGATATATGATGTTGAGCACCTTTTCATATACTTATTTGCCATCTATATATCTTCTTTGGTAGATATTCAGCTTCTTTTCTTTTTTATTTTTTTTACCCATTTTTAATTGGGTTCTTTGTTTCTTATTATTAAGTTTTGAAAGTTCTTTGTATCTGTTGGATACAATTTCCTTTCTCACATATGTTTTGCAAATATTTTAGGATTGTACTGTATGTCTTAGCCTATGCTATATGCTAGAAAAAAAAAAATAAAAATAAAAAAGGAAAAAATAAATCTGTCAGTGGGGGAAACTTAGGGTCTAGGGCCGGGCAGCAGTGGCTTTTCCTCGGTAACCCCATTCGCCTTGGATAGCTGGTGAGTGTGCACCCTCAGGCAGGAAACTCATCTTAGACCTTGGTGGTGATGCATGCCCAGATTAGATGGTCACTTCTGGAATTGTTCCTGTGCTAACAGTGGAGGAACACAACACACTTGAAAGCCCATGCTGGAGGGCTGGTGGTGAAAGTGGGAGAGATGATCAGTTCCTCGGTTCGCAGCCCCTCTTTGCTGGTGGACCACGGTGGCCTGGCCACTGACCCGTCTTGGAGGGGCGGGAGCACTGGCACAAGCAGTCACAGTAGCAGCAGCAGCCACACCAACAGTTGGTACCATCACTTGGTGCAAAGGGGCCTTGTGTTTATTCTAGTTGGGGTTGTCCTAGGCCTGGTGCTCAACCTGCTGCAGATACAGTGGAATGTCACCCTTTTCCCCGAAGAAGTTATTGCCACAATCTTTTCCTCAGCCTGGTGGATTGCTCCCTGCTGTTGTAGGCTTACTCTACCCCTGTATTGACAGCCATCTTGGAGAACCCCACAAGTTTAAGAGAGAGTGAGCCAATGTAATGCGTTGTATGACAGTTTTTGTTGATATTAACTATGCAAGTGCTAAACTGGATTTTACCAGTGATGTTCAGCTGTCCTTGACTTTAGCATCCCTATCTTTGGGCCTTTGGTGGACATTTGATCATTCAAGAAGTGGTTTGGGCTTGGAATTACCATAGCATTTCCAGCCACTCTGACCACTCAGTTTCTTGTCTATAATGGTGTTTACCAGTATACATCCCCAGGTTTTCTCTATATTCATTCTTGGCTCCCATGTATATTTTTCTCAGGAGGTGTAACAGTAGGAAACATAGGATGACAACTGGCCATGGGTGTTCCTGAAAAGCCACATAGTGATTGAGTCTTTAAACCCATTGATTCAGAAGAGTAAGCAAGATTTGAGAAGAAAATCTGTGATATTGGATTATGACAAAGATTATCTTTTTCCCAAATAACTTATTTAGATTGGGCTGACTGTTCAAATGACTCCTGGAAAAAAAAAATTCACCTATTTTAGAATAGTGGTGTGGATGATTGCATTTGTACCTGCCTGTGCTTTGAAAATATCTCATCCCAGGCTGTGTACAGGAGCTCAGGCAGGTGGCAGTTTCCCAAGTATTAGATTTCATTTATGTTATTAAAAACAAGTTGCCATATTTCAAAACCTTGAACTAAAACTTAATTACCAATTATTGGTTTTGTGTCTGGTGCCCAAAGGAGGTAGGTTGATGGTGCTTAACAAAAGATGAAGTGCAGGGGTTGGATGTAGCTCAACTGGTTGGGCATCCGTCTCCCATATGGAGGGACCCAGGTTCGATCCCCGGGACCTCCCGGTTAAAAAAAAAAAAAAAAAGATGAAGTGCAGTGTAACAGGAATACTATTTATCCAAAAGATATTTTAAAATAGGGTTGTGTTTAAAAACAAAACAAAAAAACGGAGCAAGTATAGAGAGGTTCTCCTCCATGTTGGATCATAGCATTGCCGTGCTTTAAGAATCACATTCTCGGGAAGCGGCGGCCCCGGGTTCGGTTCCCGGGGCCTCCTGGTGAAGGCAAGCCCGCCCGCAGGGCATGGTTAGCTGACCCAGCGATAACTTACACATTTTTTGAAATTAAAAACGAATGATTAGTTAAGTGAAAAAATTTTTCAGTGAAGGTGTCAGCATTTTATGAAAAACTAGAAGTTATTTGATGAAAGCAGTAATTGAATCTTTAAAATATAGTTGATTATGCATAAACAATATAAGTATTTTTTTTCTCTTAAACTGTAAATAAATCTATAACTGTTAAATAATGTGGCCAAAAAATCTGAATCAGAAAAATTTTTTTGCCAATACTTTATAGCAAGTATATGAAACAAAGTGATTTGAGCTTGTAAAAATGTAAAATAGTATGAACAAAATTTGCACTGTACCAGATTTGAATGTCTAGTGAGATTTACGTTCATACTGTTTTCCACATTGTGTTCTTTTTGCATTCATTTTTTTACTTCTATTAAAGGTTCTAAACAAAACAACAAAAAAAACCCTCTGTCTTTACTTTCAAAAATTATTAGTCTATGTAGAGAATCCTAAGGAATCTACCAAATGCTACTAGACGTAATGAATCAGTTTACCAAAGTCAAAGGGAATGAGATCAATATATAAAACCAATTATATTTCTATTTACAAGCAACAAAAATTGGAAATTACAATTTTAAAATATCAAAAATATGTAATATGTTTCAGGATAAATTTAACAAAAATTGTTCAAAATTCCAAAACTTTTTTGAGAGTAATTAAAGAAAATCTATATGCAAAGATATACTATGGTCATAGATGTGAAGACTCAATGTTATTAAGATGTCAGTTTAACAAAATTGATCTATAGAGCTAAAACAATACCAATCAAAATTCCAAAAAGCAATTATTGTAGAAGTTTACAAGCTTAATCTAAAAATTATATAGAAATGTCAAGGAACCAAAGTGCCAAAACAATTTTGTAAAGGTGGAACCAGGAGAAGGACTTACACTATCTGAATGCAAGATTTAGTAAAAAACTACAATAATCATGATAGTTTGGCTTTTGGCATATTCTTAAATATACAGAACAATGGAACAGAAAAGAGAGTCCAGATATAGACCTATAAATATAGTTTCACTTGAATTTTTTCTTTACAAATATACAGAGTATTACAGTGGGGAACAAATAATCAGCAAATGTTTGCAGATTAATTTTAAATTGTTGAACCATTACCTCACTCATTGCCCAAAAATTACTAGAAATAGATCATAGATTTAAATGTAAAAGTTAAAAATATAAAACTTCTAATAAAGAGAGAGAATTTTTTTTTCCAAATTTGGAGTAGGAACATTTTTCATAGATGGAGTACAGAATGAAGAAAACACTAGAAAAAAAATGAATATAATACACATCATCAAAATTAAAAACTCTGTTCTAAAGATGACACAGTTAAGAAAAGGAAAAGACAATCTGAGATATAATCTGAGCTTATATTTGCAAGATATATATCTGGTAAGGGAATCAATTCCAGGATGTGTTAAAAAAAAAAAAAAAAAAAAAAAAAAAACCTGAATAAATTTTAAGTATACATTTTAACAAAGAAGATTTACAAATGGCAAAAAAACTCATGAAAAAATGAACCCAAACATCCATAACCATGTGAAAGGATAAATAAATTGTGGTATCTTTATAAAATGGATTACTACTGAAAAAAAAAATAGGAAAAGAAAAGGAACAAACCACTAGTACATGCAATGACGTGGATGATTCTTTAAAGTATTAAGCTAGGTAAAAGAAACTATACACAAATCCCTACATATGCTCTGATTCTGTATATTTTACATTCTAAAAAGGCAAATTTTAAGGACAGAAAGCAGAACAGCGGTTTCCAGGGGATAGGAGCAAAGTAAAGGGATAACTGCATAAGGGCACAAGGGAATTTTTTTGTGTTGATAGAAATACCTTATATAATGATTTTTTTTTTTTTTTTGGTGATTACACAAATAAATATTTGTCAAACCGAATGAATTGTATACTGCAAGTTGGTGAATTTCTTTATACAAATTATAACTCAATAAAGTTTATTTTTAAAATAACAGCATTTATGTACATTTTGAATTGATACATTTCTTGAATATTTATCACCCACTTATATGTATGAAAATGCTATATTTTCTGACAAAGTAGTATTATATATGTAATGGATCTTTTGCTCCTTAGGAAAAATTTGTATTAGTATTAATTTAATACAGATTTTATTAACAATGAAGTGTTAGCCTAATATAAGTAAAAATATAGCTTTATGGTTATTAAAAGGCACATACTTTTAAAAGTGGCAATTGCTAGTTTAATGGAAATTTTGGTTAAGTTTGAAGACTGATTTTTATCTTTATCTAGCAAACACAGACATAACATTATTAATTTCATATTTCATATCATAGTTATGTGAAAAGAATAGCACAATAGTATTATTAAAGTAAAAAAAGAAAGGACAAAAGATTAAAAACAGAATAAGATAGGGTGCAACATTTTTAAAATCTATACCCACAATTGATTATTTATTTCTAATTTTAAAAATCACTCATCATGCTAAAATAGTTTTTAATTAGAGTTTTATATGTTTTGGTTTTTTGTTTGTAATAAATTTGTATATAAGCACTATGCAAAAGATATTTAAAAATATTTTATACATATGAAATTAACATTAAAATAAATATAACTTAAATCACTGTTAAGGAAATCATGTGGTTATATTTTGCTAAAATGCCCCGTATATTGTTTAAATTTGAAGAAAACTGATGAATAGAAAGTAATGAGAATGGAGAGGGTAATCTAGGGGATTGTTGAGGATGAAGAAAAGGGACCAGGACCGCTTCTCCGGGAGCACAGATGTTCAGTTCAGAGATCTCGTAGAGAAAGAGGAGCTAATCAAGAAGACAGAGGAGGAGGCACCAGTAAAGTAAAGGGAAACCAGAGGAACGTGATATCATGGAAACCAAGAGAAGACAGTGTTACAAGAAGTGATTAACTGTGGCATATGTTGCTAAGAGATTGCTTAAGATATGAACAGAGATACAACCACTGGATTTAGCAAGGTGGAAGTTATGGGAGACCTTAAGAAGAACAGTTTCAATAGAATCATGGTGAAAGAATCCAGATTGAAGTGGTTTCAAGAATCAATAAAAGGCAAAGAAGTAGAGAGAGTGAATGTAGGTAACTCTCCCAAGAAACATGGCTATGAAAGGAAAAGAAAAATGGAGTCCACTTTCTACAACAATACTTCTGCTAACTCTCTTCCAGTAATTCCCTCAGTTTCTGGTCTGATAATGGCACCTTTTCTTCCAAAGCAGTTAAGAATTTATTTTTTTAAAAGCTTTTCTGTGATTTCTATGGTATTGGGGGAGGAAGAAGATATAGACAAGTGTCTTCAGTTCAACATCTTGAACAAAAATCCACCAGTTCCTTGACATACACCATATCAATAAATTCTCACAACAATCTTGTGAGGAAAATACTATCATCCTTATTTTCAAGATGTGGAACATAAGGCCCAGATGGGTAAATGCCAAAGGTCACACAGTTAATCAATGATGGAGTTGAGATTCACACCCAAACTTGTTTGCTATCAAAGCTCACACCCTTTTCACCTCTCCAGCCTAGACAGAATGTGGAATGGAATATGCTAAATGGGTTTGGTAAGCAATAGAAATTTAAGTCTAAAAAATACCTATGCCTCATACTAATTTTACAGTCTTTAATTTTTGGCTTACTTTAATAAAGTTTCCCTTGAATATATATTCTATATATATATATATATATATATATATTTTTTTTTTAAATCTCTCTTCCCAGATTTCTCTCCCATTCAGTTTTTGACTGATTAGTATAAAGTTGGGTCATTTTTCCCACATGATTTTGATGGAAATTTATAGGTACTCTTAAATAACCACAGCACCTTTAGTATGATAGATTGTGGCCAGATATATTGATGAACTGTATTAAGGTGTGAGTGTTGAGAGGTGGTTTATGGTTTGATTTGATGTGGAACAAAAGAAAGGGCAGAGAGTTTCTGTATAGTTGAGACAAAGATATCTAATAGCAAAGGGAACAAGAAACAGACCACTAATAAAGCTTAAATAGTAACAACAATAAAAAGACAGAAACAAAATTTGTTCACAAATGAACCTCTAGAATGATCAGTTATGTGCTTAAGGGTCACAAATATGCATGCTTGTGTTTTTATACATCTATTCTGTAAGCTTTATTAGAGTCAAGAATTATTCTTGTATTTTTTTACTTTTCCTTATTAAATTTAAAATGTACAAAGCTATTATGAGTTAAAAAAAGAATAATGAACAGATAAATATTTCTAAAAATAATAATACTCAAAATTTGCCTACAGAGTTGTTCACAATTTTAAGCTAATACTGTATTTCAATCAAGATAAAATAATTTAAGAAAACAATAGAGGTTATAGAACAATATGAATCAGAATTTAAAACTCAGAAATGAGATTAATGGAAACATGTACAATTGGAAAAATTGAATTGTCAGTGTTCAGAAAAGAATTAGAGATAAAAGCAAAAGGCATTTCCACACTGAAAACTAAATTATAAAAAAACACATGTTAAAAAAACAAATAAACACCACATATAATTCCTTTTGAGATATAAAAATTGAAAAGAGGAAAAAAAATAAATTGAAAAGATATTAAGAAAAAGATAAAAAGGATTTGAGAGAAGTAGATAGATTTCAATACAGAGAAAACTGTTCTAAATTAGAAAAATCTATTCTGTATTCTAAATGAGCAAGGAGAGAATAGAATATCTGGTTTGAAAATTTGAAGGACTGGGCATACTTCAATTTGAGGAAATGCCAAATCCACCTTTTCCTAGTTATTTTGGGTGTTAGAAAATATAGATTTATGGACATATTTTGGAATTTAACATTTTCAAATAGAATTTATTTATAAATTCTGACTTCCTTTTTCAAATCAATTTCTCTCTCTTGCTCTCACTCGAGCTCTAATTCTGTCTCTCTCATTGATTCAGCTAATTTCTCTCTGTAAAAACACACATACACAAGTGTTAGAGGGAGAAAAATAGACATGAAATATCTCTAAATGAAAAGTTATATTCACAAAGATAGGTTATTAAACATATAAGAGACTAAATATTTGTTAACTAAATTGTCACTTTATTTGTACTATAAAGTTTTTCTTTGAACATTTGGAGTCTGTTTTCCAGGAAACACTGCTGTATTTGGTAAATAGGCTCCAAAGACAGTCTACATATTTTTGTTCACCTCTTAAAGTGCTTAAATTTGAAGTCGATTCCTGCCCTGACCCAGCAATAAGACTTTAATACAGTAATTTAAATTTTTTTAGACAATTGGCAAATACTTACACGTTTTTTTTTAGGATGTAATGAAATGCCTTAAGAGAAATAGTCTAACACATAGTTTTTCATATAATAAGTATTCAATACATCTAATATTTAACTTTGAGGTTACCTCTTCCCCAGTTATGGCTGAAGGAACATCTTTTTCCCAACCAACTCGGCCAGCTATACAATGACAGCGAAGTATCTCCCCCAGCATCAAGCCATTGAAGTTACCACTGAAGCCAAGGAAGCACCTCCCAGCAATATGAGAGCCATAACAAGTGGGAATGAATGCCCTAAAGGGACTGTGTATTATTTTGGTAATGAGAAGCAGGGGCGGTGAGAGCCAAAAAGTGGTATCTTGGTGTATTAGTCAGCCAAAGGGGTGCTGATGCAAAATACCAGAAATCTGTTGGCTTTTATAAAAGGTATTTATTTGGGGTAGAAGCTTACAGTTACCAGGCCATAAAGCATAAGTTACTTCCCTCACCAAAGTATGTTGCCAGATGGAGAAGCTGTGGTCCCAGCTTCTTCTAATATCAGCTGTAGGCTGGGATAAGTCTCATCTCTCTCCTGGGGCTCATTTCTCTCTGGGCTCAGCTGCTCTGCTCTCTCCACAAGGCCAGCTATAAGCTATCAGGCAAATGGCTTGTCTCTCTTCCCAGGGCCTCTGCCATGTCTAATGGAGCCTTCTCTCTTTCCTTACGTATCTACTTCTCTGTGTATTTACTTCCTGGAGTTCCAGAATTGAACTCCACCACTATCTCCTCAGCCATGTCATTTTTTTCTGTGAGTCTCCACACACCAAGGGGGCAGGTACTGGATGACCTACTGACTGGTCCAGCAAAGCCTTAATAATTATTTAAGCAAGTAAAAGTGAAACCTCTGAATCCAAACCAATCTAATATGCCGAGGGGAACAGACCAGTTCACAAACATAATCCAATATCTATTTTTGGAATTCATAAACAATATCAAACTGCTACACTTGGTTAACCCAAAATAAATAATCGTTTTTCAGATGACTCGGAAGTCAAAGGCCACACAGATATGCTAATGAGTTAGGGGTGTATCTAAGTAATAAAAATAAATGTTTGAATTAAGATTCAGTTGAGGGAAGCGGATGTGGCTCAAGCGGTTGAGCGCCTCTTCCCCATATGAGGTCCAGGTTTTAATCCCTGGCCTTGGTACCTAAAAAAAGGAAAAAAAAAGTTTCAGTTGAAATAGAAATTTCATTCAGTTTCTCTACTCTAGCTTTCCTAGGTATTTCATTCCACTATCTAGAAAGAGAAAGTTGTGGAGTGATGAGCAAAATGGATCTAAGGCTGTGGAAGGAGACTGGCTGTGTGGATTTAGACATCATGGGGATGAGTGGGAGGAGCGTCCCAGGTTATATTCTACCTTGGCTGCATTAACGTCACCATCCTGTTACTGTATCTGTCATAGTACAATAACCAATCTCACACAAATTAGAAAATAGGTAACAGTTCAGGTTCAGAGGGTAAGCAAAAGAAATTATGGAATGGATAGATTAAAGTAACTCCAGTTTAAAGGAGTTTTATATTCCCTGAGTATTTTACTTTGACTCTTTTTAAGCAGAACTGAGTCAAAGATTTTTGGTTCAGGTTGTTTATTTGAGACATTGTCCAAAGAAGTAGTAAGGAGGGAGGTGGGAGAGTCAAGAGAAGAAAGTCTATTTTAGTGTGCATTAATGAGGACACTGCAGTAGTAACCCAGAAAAATTATGCCGAAACCTCTAAGAAATGCACAGATTATCTTCCTGAATGATCTATATAGTAGCTGGGAAGCTGGCTTTTCAACTGGCTCTGATGCCCCCAGTTATTGAACATTGTCCCCTGTTAACTTCCCCCTATTTTCATGTGTGCTGAACAACCTTATGACTTCAGAAAAGGCTCTGAGATAGAAAAATGGAAAGAGATACAAAACCAGGGTGGGATGGCCCCTGTCAGTAGGAATCAGAAGTATCCATCACAACTTTGGCTTAAAAAAAGAGAAGAGCCAAGAGGATGTGGTTCCAGCCCAACTGAGCTTTTATAAAATAAGAATTATCTGTAATTTCAATTCCAAAGGATGAGTGGGTCAAAGAAAAGTATCCTGGCTTATTTATTTGTGTTTATCCATCCTATGTTTATCACCTACCTATTTTCTGTCAAGCACAGCTAACTTCTAAATAATACCAAATGTGAAAGGTCCTATTTTCTTGGAATTCACAATGTAATGGACACAATGGAGAAAGAGGTAGGCAATTAAATCACTGTGGGGTAAATGTTATAGCAGGGCCATATAGGGTATAAATGGAACACAGGTGGGATTGGCAGGTTCTGAAAGTGTGACACAAGGTTTGCTTGAAAGAGTGATTTCTAAGCTAATGGTGAAGATTCAGTTGAAATATCATAGGCAAAAAGAGAAGGGGATGTTTTCCAGGTAGGAAAAAATAAAGATTTATAATTCTTACACAAACATTTATAGGACTGTTTCTATATTTTTTATCCAGGTTGAAGTGTACTGGGGCCCATTTACAACAGAGCATAGTATGTATTCCATGTTCAGTAAATGTTAACTTTACTGCCACCACCACCACCATATTATCATCATTGGTATCTTGGGTCCCTCAGGTAATCCCAGGAAATGCAAATATTTCAGAATCCCTTTGCCTGTGGGGTGAATCAAGAAAAGGTAGAAGCAAGAGCTAGTATTCATAGTGTTCCTAGAAGATAGACAAGAGCCTGAGACTTTTGTTAAAATATTGCAATGAAAAGCATCATGTGGTTTCAGTTATTGTAAGAAGGTACTTTAATATTAAGAAATACTCTATAAGAGAATGGTTATGAGCCAAGGAATTATCATTAGAGAGGACTGTGTTTCAGCTAAATCTCCATGGGTCAGTATTGTGATTTTTAACAATAATAAAGCTTATATATGCTTAAATTTCTGAAACTGTAAAATAGCTGTATAAATTCATCTGGCTTATGAGAGAGTTATGAGGATTAAAATATATCATTCATACACAGTGTCTTAGTTTGTCAGGCTATGATAAATACTTCACAATGGGTTGGTTTAATAGCAGGAATTTATTGATTCACAGTTTTGAGGCTAGAAGTCCAATACTGAGATACCAGCAAGCCTTGATTTCTCCTGGAATCCATAGGATTCTAGTGCTGGCTGCCAACAATGCTAGGGGTTCCTTGACTTGTAGCTGTGCCTCCTATCACATGGTAATGTCCTCTTCATTCTTGCTTCTGTGACTTCCATGCTCTCTTTAAAAGGCCCTCCATTAATACAGATTAAGGCCCACACTGATTCAGTTGGCCACAAATTAATTAAAAATAGCATCTTCAGAAGGTTCCATTAAAAATGTTTTCACACCCACAGGATGCAGATTAAAATAAGAACATGGATTTATCGGAGTACATAACTCAACCTACCACACACAGCTTGTAACACAGTACCTGAACCTCTTTAGTTTAATTGAATGCTAATGTCAGGGAGTTACAGGAAGATGGTGTCAGACTTGTCAGCTGGGGCTAAACTCTCTCATAAAAACAACAGAGAAAGGGCCAAAAGCTGTTCAAGGGACCTGCTTTGGAGGTCAGCAGACCAAGACCGTGCTGTGCAACCGGCAGGAGAGCAAGGGACAGAGAGACAAAGAACCTGAAACAACAAATGTGAGTACTAAGCCCCCGCATGGCTGGGAAGGGCACCCATTCCCCACCCTCAAGATGTGCAGCCTGGATAAAACTCCTGGTTCAATGCAGCCAACTGAGAGGGGATCAGACGTCTTCCTACCTGGGACCTGGAGGGTGTGTTGGAGGATGGAGGGTGGTTTCTCTTCAGTGAATTTGGCCATCAGAGCCCACTTTGAATCTTGGCTCTGGCCAGACAAGAAACACAGGCAAGCAGAGGTTGAAAAAGCTCCATGGAAAGGTTCACTGATGAGAGCCAACTGCAAGGAGAAAAATTGCTTTTAGGTCTCTCTTTAGTTCCAATTCCTGGGAGAAAATTTGCACCTCATTAGTGAGTCCCTGGCCCAATTTTCATAACTTAAGCTGGGCAATTTTAATGGCTCAGAATAAGTTGAACCAAAAACTTTTAGTGCCAAAAAAAAAAAAAAAAAAAAAAAAAAACACTAGGGAAGAGAGAGAAATTGACCGTCAGAATAAATTCACCAGCATAGACATCAGCAAAAAATTACAAGCCATACTAAGAAAGCGGAAGAGATGGCCCAGCCAAAGGAACAAGCCAAACTAATCAATGGTAATCACACAAATCTCCTAACTCAATTCAAAGAATTGAAGGAAAATATAACCAGAGAGATAAGGATATTAAGAAGACACTGGGTGAGCATAAAGAACAACTTGAAAGCCTGAAAAGAAAAGTAACAGAGCTTACGGGAATGAAAGACACAATGGATGAGATTAAAAATACATTAAAGGCACATAATGGCAGATTTTAATTGCTCAAAGGCAGAATTAGGGAAGCAAATGTGGCTCAAGCAGTTAAGCACCCACCTTCCACATGGGAGTTCCTGGGTTTGATTCCTGGTACCTTCTAAAGAAGACAAACAAACAATGAACAGACAATGAGCAGACAACAAGAAAAAATGAGCAGACAACAAGCAGACAATGAGCAAAAACAGTGAGCAAAAACAATGAGCAGACAATAAGCAAAAACAAATGAGCAGGGAGTGGAGGTGGCTCAAGCAGTTGAGCGCCTGCTTCCCACATGGGAGCTCCCAGGTTTGGTTCCTGGTGCTTCTAAAGAAAAAAAAACAGACAACGATCAGACAATGAGAAAAAACAATGAGCAAACAGACGAGGGAGCCATCTCAGAGGGGAGAAAAAAGACAGAATTAGTGATTATGAGGACAGACCATCTGAACTGGACAAGACAAAAGAAAAGAAAGAGAAAAGAATGGAAAAAATGGAACAGGGTTGTGACAGTTTGAGATTATTTTATGTATCCCCAAAAGAGAAAGATTATGTTTGCAAACTAATCTTGGTGTGATACCTTTTGATTGCATTAGATTCAGCAGAGATGTCTTTGATTAAACTACCTGTTAAGATTAGGGCTTTGATCCCCCAGCGTGGAAATAACTCCGGGACTGAGCCTCACTGGCACTGAAAAATTATTACCAAGTGCCAAATATCAATGCATCTTCAAAAAGACCTTGACCAAAAGGGAGAAATATTAAATACAAATGAGTTTTTATGGCTAAGAGATTTCAAAGTGAGTCAGGAGGTCATTCCAGAGGTTACGCTTATGCATGCCTCAGCAGGATCTCATTGACTGGCACAGTAAACAGTGCCTCAAACAGTGGGGCTCCTGAGGACTCTAGAGACATCCAGGTACTATAAGCAGGGCAGACAAGCTCAGGAAATTATTTTGAAATTTATGCTCCCCAGTATAATAGAGTTAGACTCATTTATAGTTTCCTTACACATGACTTTTCTGCCCCTTTTATTTTGAACCTATAATTTTACTATACTTATTAAATATATGTCCCAGAGATTTAAATCTTTGGTCTGTTCATGTGCCAGTTGAGCCCTAAATCTCAGCAGAACATGCAACACCTAATCTTCAGTTCATTGGACTTACCAAGGACAACTAACAAGGATCTGATAATGGACAACACCCATCCAAGGAACAGAGAGTGTCTGTAACTGCAAACAAGATAGTTCCATCCATCTGCCCCATGGGATCTAAGCCCCCTCTCAATTAGAAACAAAGTGGATATCACCATGCCCAAATCCTCAAGATTGAGGAATGAACAATGGGCTAAAGTAGACTTATTATTATTATTATTATTATTATTTTTTAAAGATTTTATTTATTTATTCATTTATCCCCCCTTGCTGCTTGTGCTCGCTGGGTCAGCTAACCACACCGTGCGGGCGGGTTTGCCTTCACCAGGAGGCCCCAGGAACCGAACCCGGGGCCTCCCATATGGTAAACGGGAGCCCTACTGATTGAGCCACAGCTGCTTCCCATTATTATTATTCTATTATAGACATTATTATTCTAGCAATGGAAGAACTTTCATCATTGATATAAAGGCAGTGGCCACCAGAGGTTCTTAAGGGAGTGAGAGAGAAGAATATGGGTATAATATGGGGGCATTTTCAAGACATTGGAATCGTTCTACATGACATTGCAATGATGGATACAGGCCATTATACATTTTGTCATAACTACAAAATTGTGAGGGACAGAGTATAAAATATAATGTAACCTATAGTCCATATTCAGTAGCAAGACTTCAATATGTGTTCATTAATTGTAACAAATGTACCACACTAATGAAGGAAGTTGTTAATGTGGGAAAGTGTGGGAGGGGGAGGGGATGGGACATAGCGGGAATCCCCTATATTTTTTATGCAACATTTATGTAATCTAAAGCTTTTTTTAAAATAAAAAAGATACCGAAGAAAGATTAGGGCTTTGATTCGACCCTATCAGTCATGCCTGACTCAGGTTGAGTCCCTGCCTCCTTGGTGGTCAATATAAACAGACACTTACTCAAGAAGACACACTGTGAGGTAAGAGAATTCTGCCAGTTTTGATCCTGGTGCCCTGGGGAGAGATGATCCATTCACCTGATAGTTTGCTGCTGACCTTCGGAAGAGAAGATATAGAAGACCCAGAAAGAAATGAGCCCTATGCCAGAAGAGAGAGGAAGCCCTGAGAGACAAACTCTATGCCAGGTTGCAGCGGAGAGAGGAAACCCAGAAGAGAAGGCTGCACACTTATAGAGATCAACGATCATCTTGCTTCAACATGTGGCAACTGACTTTGGTGAGGAAGCAACTTTGAGTTGGACTCTTTAGGGCCCTGTATCTGTAAGTTTTTACTCCAAATAAATACCTTTATAAAAGCCAACAGATTTCTGGTACTTTGCATTGGCAAACTAATAGAAGGGTCTCAGGGAATTGAGTGACAGCACAAAATGCACAAACATATGTGTTAGCAGTGTCCCAGAAGGAGAAGAGAATGAAAATGGGCAGAAAGAATATTTGAAGAAATAATAACCAAAAATTTCCCAACCTTTGTAAAAGACATAAATATTAATATCCAAGAAGGACAACACAGCACAAACAGAATAAATCCAAATATACCTATCCTGAGATACCTACTATTCAGAATAACAAATATTAAAGTTAAAGAGAGGATTCTGAAAAAAGCGAGAGAAAAGCAAAGCATCTCATTCAAGAAAACCTCAATAAGATTAAGTGCCAACCTCTCATCAGAAATCATGGAGGTGAAATGACAGCAGTATGATGTGTTTAAGGAAGTGAAGAGAAAAACTGCAAGCCCAGAATTCTGTATCTGGAAAAACTGTTCTTCAAAAATGAGGGTGTGTTTAAACACTTCACAGACAAACAAAAATTGAGAGAGTATGTTACTAAAAGACCAAAATTACAAGAGATATGAAAGGGGTGCTACAGCCTGAAAGGAAAAAGAACAAGGGCAAGAGACTTGGAGAAGAGTGTAATAATGAAGATTATTAGGAAGGGTAAATTAAAAGGTAAAAATACAGACAATAGTAAGCTATGACAATGGAAGCCAAAGGACAAAATGGATGAAATAAATAATGCCTTTAGAGTAATAACATTGAATGTTAATGGATTGAACCCCCAATCAAAAGGCATAGACTGATAGAATAGATAAAAAAAATATATGAGCCATCTATATTCTGTCTACAAGAGACACACCTCATATGTGAAGACACAATCAGGTTGAAGGTGAAAGGGTGGAAATAGATATTCCATACAAATTGTAACCAAAAAAGATCTGGAGTAATGATACTAACATTGGACAAAATAAATTTTAAGTGCAAAACTGTTATAAGAGATGAAGAAGGTCATTAAATATTAATAAAAGGGGCAATTCACCAAGAAGAAACAAGTAAAATAAATGTTTATGTATCTAACCTAGGTGCTCCAAGATAGATGAGGCACACATTGAAAAAACTAAAGGAAGAAATAATGTCTCTACAATAATAGTTAGAAACTTCAATACACCACTCTCAATATTGAATAGGACATATGGACAGAAGATAAATAAAAAAAACAAAGACCTTGAATGATATGATAAATGAACCAGACCTAACAGTTATTGATGGAGCATTATACTGCAAAACAGCAAGATACACATTCTTTTCAAGTGCTCATAGATCCATCTCCTGGATAGACCATATGTTGGGTCTCAATAAATTTAAAAAGATAGAAATTATATAAAACATTTTCTCTGATCATAATGGTATGAAGCTGGAAATCAGTAATGGACAGGATAAGGCAAAATTCACACATATATGGAGATTAAACAACACACTCTTAAATAGTCAGAGGATCAAAGAAGAATTTGCAAGAGACTTCAGTAAATATCTTGAGATTGATGAAAATGAGAACACAACATATCAAAACTTATGGTAAGGGAATGCGTGTAGCCCAGTGGTTGAGCACCTGCTTTGCATATACAAAGTCCTGGGTTCATTTCCCAGTACCTGCAAAAAAAAAAAAAAAAAAAGAAAAAGAAGAAGAAGAAGAAGACTGCAAAAGAAGTGCTGAGAGGGAAATTTATAGCTTTCCATGCTTACATTAAAAAAGAAAAAAGAGTTAGAGTAGAAGATCTAACTGCATACCTGGAGGAGCTAGAAAAAAGAATAGCAAACTAATCCCAAATCAAGACAAAAGAAAGAAATAGTAAATATCAGAGCAGAAATAAATGAAATCGAGAACAACAACAACAAAAAAATAGAATCAACAAAACCAAAAGTTAGCTCTTTGAGATCAACAAAATGGACAAACTCTTAGCTAGAATGACAAAGAAAAAACAGAGAGATGATAGAAATAAGTAAAATCAGAAATGGGAGGGGGGACATTACCACTGACCTCATAGAAACAGGAGAACTCATAAGAGGATATTATGAACAATTGTATGCCAAAAAGCTAGACAATGCAGAAGAGATGGACAAATTCCTAGAAACACATAAATCATCTACATTGACACTAGAAGAAATAGAAGACCTCAGTAAGACAATCACAAGCACAGGGATTGAAACAGTCATAAAAAAAAAAAAAAACCTCCCAAAGATGAAAAGCCCAGGATCAAATGACTTCACAGGGGAGTTCTACCAATAATTCAAAGATAATCTAATACCAATCTTGCTCAAGTTCTTCCAAAAAAATTGAACAGAAAAGAATGCTATCAAACTCATTCGATGCAGCCAGCATCATCCTAATACCAAAACCAAAAAAAAAGATGCAATAAAAAAGAAAATTACAGACCAACATCTCTAATGAATATAGATGCAAAAGTCCTCAACAAAATACTAGTACATTAAAAGAATTATACAACACGATCAAGTGGTTTTTTTCCCCCAGGTATGCAAGGGTGTTTCAAGACAAGAAAATCAATTAGTGTTATAAACCACATTAATAAATTGAAGAAGAAAAAAATCACACAATCCTCTTGATTGATGCAGAAAAGTGTTTGAAAAAAATACAGCATCCTTACTTGATATAAAACACTCCAAAAGATAGCAAGAGAAGGAAGCTTTTTCAATATGTTAAAGTGCATATATGAAAAACCTACAGCTCATTGTGTTCAACAGTGAAAGCGTGAAAGCTTTTCCCCTGAGCTCAGAATAGCAGCTATGTGTGGCAGGGGAAGTATAGAGAGATTTAGAGAGATTGAGAAGTGATGAGCTTTTTTGTTTATTTGTTTATTATTCTTATTGGAATAATGAAAATGCTCTAATAATGATTGAAACGATGAATGCACAACTTTTGATTATACCAAATGCCATTTATTGTACACTTTGGATGGTTATATGCTTTATTAATATGTATCAATAAAAAATTGTATGTATAAATCACCAGCCATGTGGATGGTGGGTCACTGGGCTTTACACAAACTTTGGTTAGGACTAACTATATCTAATAAAGATCATGGTGTAATATGGACTATAAAAACCTTTAATGTCATTATTATCCTCCTTGTTTTTAAATATTCAAGTGAGGTTCCTCTTCAATTAGACTATATAAAATATTTTCAAGGATGATATTTTCTTGTGGTATTAAATAGCACTACCCTTTTATTCTAATAGTTATTAGTTTAGCTACCTTTCTGCAAATTACTTTCAGTGTTGATTCTTACTCTCTTGAAGCACATTAGAAATCAATAAAAGTGAATTAGGCATGAGATTCTAATATTGCAGCAATTCACAAAGTGACAGAAGCAGGTACATTCAATGGGATTTAACCAAAGATAATTCCAAAGCACGTATTACTTTGGGACATTTCCAGTGGTCCACAGTAAGTCACCCCTCTCTCAATAACATTGAGAATGAGCTGCCCAGGACAGAGTGGACATATGTACATTGTATTCCTTGGTGCTAAGAGGTAAGATTATCTACAACTGCAAGCAAAACATTTCCTTCCATCTTCCCTATAAGATCTAAGCCCTCTCTCAATCTGAAGCCAAGTGGGCATCTCTATCCCCAAATCCTCAAGGTTGAGGAATGAAAAAAGATAAGGGGGGAATGCAACCATGGACCAAAGAAAACTTTTTATCATTATAGTAATGGAAGAATATGTAACATTGATATAAAGATAGTGGTTATCAGGTGTTCTAGTGGGGGGAGAGGATAATAGGTAGAACACAGGGCATTTTTAGGGCATTGGAATTAAGTGTAAACCACAATGTCAACTATAGGCCTTTGTTAGTAACAATGTTTCAATATTTATTCATTCATTGTAACATATTTACTGTAAGATGTTATTAATAGAAAAAGATGTGGAAGGTGGAGTAGGTAGGTATATGGGAATCCCTTATACTTTCAATGTAACTTTTCTGTAATTTAAAGCCTCATTAAAAGTAAAGCTCATTATATGGAAAAAATTAAAAAAGAGGTCTGATGGAAACCAAGCAGCAGGATCAAAGTATAAAGCCAACTTAGTTCTCTTTTCCTATTTTTGGTGAGCTCATTTTGTTGCAGTGTGCACATGTTGTAGAGAAAAGGTTAGAAAATGTGCTTTTCGGGTAACATGGAAGAGGCAAGGGAAGAACATAGGCATTTAACTTTGATGGTACCATGGTTTTTAAGAAACTTTATAGTTCTGTCAATCCATTTCATTTCATAGTAGATCATTTTGAGTTCAGTTGCAAATAAAATTCCTCCCTGTATCCACCTTCCTAGTTTTGCTTTCAGCATCTCTCACCTGAGCAATCTCACCACAACAAACAGGTAAGTTTCCACAGCTCAATTCAAACAATGGCATTCTCCTGTTCAAACTCTTTTAAACCTTCCTGAAATAAAGTGCATATTCCCTAAGGCTGGTATTCACAGTGCTTTATAAACTCACCAAAGCTAACCTGCCATTCTTCATTCCTCATCGTTTGTCTTACATAGAGCACACAGCCACATAATTCTTGTTCTGAAATTCACCATTTGATTTTGCATCTTCACAGCTTTCCACATGAGGTTTCTTACTACCAAAAACTCTGCACCTTAATTTTCTCTATCTGGGAATGCCCTGCTAATCCTTCAAAGTCACCTCAAAGGTCACCTTCTCTACATAATTTTCTCTGACTACCCTTGGCAAAAATAAAAAAAATTAAAAAATGTAAAAGAACTGCTGTTCCCTCAACACTGTGCCTACATTTCTTATAGCACTAACACTCTCACCATCTGCCTTGTATAAACAAATTTGGTGCATCGGTCCAAATCCTTCATTTTGATCATAAACTCTTAATGTTAGAAAACATGTCTGATTCATTTTTCAGCACAGGTTCTGCAGTCTAGCATACTACTTCGCACATATTAGGCACTCCAACAGCAACAACAAAAAGTTTACTTAAATAACTCATCATTTATAATAAAATGTTAATTCTGATTATATTTAGCTGAAGCAATTTAAAATGTTCACACATATTGAAGGGGATCATCCGAGATATAATTGTACATTGGTGAATTCTGCCTGGCTTAAAGCGATTAGCAGCTGCCTTCCTATCCAAGTAGAATAATAATCATGCCCAATGGAACTCTGCCCATGGGAACTGAGAAGGATTATGAGATTTTCAAGGATCTCAACCAAGAGAGGATTCCTGGTTATTACAATCCTGAAATCCTAAAAATATACATTTTAGCATTTATAAAAAAGGAAGTTTTAAAATTTTTTAAATGTTTTCAGACATTGTAATTGACTTCTTGCTAATTACATAGTTTGTGAAAAACACATTTTATTGCCTAAGTTTGATTTCACATTTCTCACATTCACCTAGTCAATAGGAGTTTCTTTCAAAAAAGTGTCATGTTAATGAAATATTTAGTAAAATCAATACAGTAGGTCTTGGAATAAGAATAAAAGATTCTTTAATTTCCTAGAGAAAGTTATTATGAAATCCAGGCATCTGTGTTTTAGCTAAAATGTGGGAAGGGAGAAAATAAAAAGAACACTCTGTATTTCCTCCTCTGCCGCCTTCTCCTCTGCCTTCTGCTTTGTTGTTGTAGTTTGTTCATCTCTGACCAAGGATAGCCACTGACCAGGGTAGTCAGGCTTGGGTGCATCATTTAATTCTCTTCGAGTCTATCGTCTAAATAAAACTAACACCATCAGTTAGATTATTCCTCTTGAATTTGAAGGGGAAAAACGCTCGTGTGCTTGCACATAAAGAATTGTACTAAATTTTCATTCACCTCCTCATAAAAATTTATAAATGTATGTATAACCATTTTATATTTAACTCATTTCAGGAGACTATGTATGCACAATAAAAATTGTCATAATATTACTGAACATAGGCTTTGTAGAGAAAATTATTTTTTACATGAGCAATAAAAAGGAATTGAAAAACTCTTCCCCTTTTTGGAATAGTTTATAGAGAGTTGGAAAGACAGACACACATTACAAAATAATATATTAACATAGATACTAGCTGTAGACTTGAAGAGAAATAACTACTACACCCAAGTCATCTGGACTACACTGGTCAGTGCCAATCCATGGTCAAAGATGAACAATAACAACAGCAACAAAACAAAAGGAAAAGAAAGGAAGAGGAGGAAAGAGGAGAGGAAGGAAAGAGAATGTTTGTGACTCAGTGTATTGTATCTCCAAATAAACCCTGATTGCTTTTTAACATTTTTTAAATCTCTCCTAAAATGGAGCTTCATTATGGTCAAGATGGTAAATATTTTAATTTTCTTTTTATGTCTATACCTAGTATAGTAGGAGATATTAAAGAAAAACACTGTTGAATAAATAAATGAATTAATAAATTATTCTCTTTACTGGCACTCCATATATGTTCCATTGGCTTTGATCTCATTACACCTGGCCTGGACAATACACAAATGTTGAATTTGGGTTCTGTTCTACTCAATCTTTGTTTTAATGTCATGTATACATGTGGAGGGTTTCTGTTTGGATTGGACAGGAGACAGATTTTTTTATTATTTCTCTGTAACCAGCCTATCCACCTCCAAATGTGGTAGGTGATTACCTCAGCTATAGTTGGATTTTCCATTTCTATGTAGTTTCTACTCTAAAACCAAAAAATCTATATTTAATCATCAATTGCTCCTGATACTTAGACATATACAATCTCACTAATGATTTGTGTTTCCATCACTGTAACTTTTCTTGTGTAATTGGATTAGATGATCATTTTTCAAAACGTCCACATAGGTAGAAATAATCCCAAAAACATGCTGTAATGGGTAGAAACATGTGCGTGCTTGCTGTACTGCACTCACCTTAGTTTTCTGTAGTATTTCTAAAAATATTTCAAAATATTTCTTATTCCTATAAGTGTTTAGAATTTTCACTCCAAGCTCATTAATATCTTCCTAAAATGATGCTTTTAAAATAAATGTTAATTTTTCACTTATATTAATTACTATACTCTAAGCACAGTGATAGATAGTGTAGAAACCCCAAGGAAACATTGGAAAAAGCTTTGTTTTAAGTGGCTTCTAATATATTGAATATCAAGGCCAATTTACATGGCACAATAGACAAACAATATAAAACAGAATATATTATACTCCATTATGTGATGATAAAAAAACATTATGAAAGCTTTAAAAGAAAATGAGGAAGATAAGTAAATGTTAATTAAGCAATTATGTAGTTCCAAGCTTAATTAATTGCAATGATTTACAGAGTTATTTTATTCTTTAATCACTTCATTCAATAATTTCTTTGAGGCACATAATATGAATTAATTAATGAATTAAATAATAAAATTATTAATATGTATGGGAAGTCAAGGCTAAAATAGTGAAGGAAAAAATATTATATTCCTGCCCTCACTGGAGATTTACATTTTAATGGGGAACACAATTGGTTGTGATGGAGGCACAACATTGTGAATGTAGTTAACAGCAGTGAATTATGTATTTGAATGTAGTTAAAAGGGGAATTTTTAGGTTGGATATATGTTACTAGAATAATAATTAAAAGAAAACAAACAGGTCTGTACAACACAAACAGGGAACCCTAATGTAAACCATGGACTATCATCAATAGTATAATTATAAAAACGTTCTTTCATCAATTGTAACAAATGTACTACACTAATGCAAGGTGTTAATAATAGGGTAGTATATGGGAACTCTGTGGTTTATGCATAATTTTTTCTGTAAATCATAATGTCTATAATAAAAACTTAAGGATACCCTATCCCCCACCAAAAAATAAAAACAGCTAGCATTATTTAGCTTACTGCAGCAAGGGAGAATGTACACCAGAGGAATTGTGGGAGGGATATATTATAGGATTTGGGCCTAAACTGGATGAGAGAAAGTGTAAATTCTGAAGAGAAGACAACGAAGGACTTTAGCAGTTACTATTTTGTAAAGAATGAGAAGCCTTCAAAAAATGCTTGGTTAGAATCTGCAACAGAACTGGAAAAATAAAGAGTGTGTGTTTTCATTCAAATCGAAGAAAGCTCTGATTTCAAAGTTTCATTTTCACTATGAGAAAACTGAAAACCACCAAATTTAAATAGTTTTACAAGTTCAGTTAGCTATAATGTTTCAGAGTTATCATTTTAACATAGGTTTTTTTTTAAATCCAAAATTAATAGTTTTCCCATTACTAGCATATGGACTTTTAAAAAGAGGTGGAAAACAAGTTGGGAGGTTTAGCGTCAGAGAGGTTTTAGATAGGTAGCCAGAGGAATCCAGTCTCTATCTTACTCACTAGCATATCTCCAGGACCCCATATAATGGTTGATTTCTTATAGTTACTCAAAAGAAATATACCAAACGAAGGTATGAATGAATGAATAACACAAGAAGAAGCATGATGGTGGTAAGAAACAAAGATTTCATGTTTTGTGTAACTGTGAACTTTCATTTAACAAAATGATTTTATTAACCTTAAACTCCCTTTAACTATTATGCCATACAACAGAAATTTTATTTATGAAACCTATAGAACTTTCAAGTGGGGTGTTGAACATAATGCAACAAGGTATTTTTTTCTCAACATGCCCATGAATTCAATATGTTGAACCCTAAATTAGCCTACCCATAGGCCTTCATGGCAACCAGAGTAACGTAGAAAAGTTTCCCACTGTCTCCTAAGTGTCTTATCTGAAAAGCACACCCTCCCCTCCCTTGAACAATCTCGCAAGGACAGACAAGCATACAACCTCCCCTCCTTTGAACAATCCTGCAAGGACATCTCAACCCTGCAGCTGTGCCCCAGGCTATCAGGGCATTCTGTGCAAATGCTAGCTAACTGCCAAAATCCGCTTCTGTTTATCCCGCTTGCTTGCAAACTGCGACAGCAACCCCCTATAAAAAGGAGCCATTTTAAAACCTGGGTGCTGCAGTTCTCTCCTGCATGAGAGGTGCTGCAGATGTCCGCGGGCTTAGCTCAATAAACTTCATAAAAGTGGTTAAAGTCTGAGTGTGGTCGATCTCCTGGGTTATAACAAATACATGCACTTGAAATTGATCTATCCTAAGATCAATTCTATGCAGCCCCTAACCATACTGTAGGACAACTAAGCTGATCATTACATAACTGTCTTTGTGACTGACTGCAGTATTTGCCAAATTCATCCAGGGCAAATTCATTGTGCAATCATTTGTTTCCAGTGTTTGGGGCACTGGAAATATAACAAAGTTGGTCTTTTAAAAGTAGGAATCAACAGTGTATGTTCAAGAAGGAGGGGTATATTCTGTGATAAACATTAACTACTTTCAAAACCTAAAGAGATAATCTTGAAGAATATTTATTAAAAGCAGAAACGATCTTTATTGCTTAAAGCTGGAAATCATGCTACTACAGACTTTATTAAGACATAGGCTTAGGTGGTAATAACAAAAAAAATCTAAAAATACAGTGGCTCAGGAAAGATTTTTTTTTTCTCATGAAACAATCAGAGAGTGAACTTTCTTTGCTGCTGGCAGAGCTCTGCATTGAAAGGTCATTCAAAATCTACATCCCTTTTATCTTATCATACCACCATTCTCTAGGGGCTTGTCCTCATCTCTGTGGTTGAAACTTCATTGCCGATATTAACACATTCCATTCAGGAGAAAGCCGAGCAAGGAAGTGGAGAGTAAGCAATTTCTCTTCAAGTTAATAATATGGACCTTGTATATATCAGTTCATTCACATTTCATTTGGCAAGAACTTTGGTATATAAACATATATTTCTCCAAAAGATTCCAGGGAATAGAGATTTTAACTGGTCATTTATATGTCAAGCAAAATCTCTATTAAAATGGAAAAAGAAAAAAAAATGAAAAGACAATTTGTAGTCTTCCACAGTATGACTCTCTGGCAACTCAATTACCTGCCCTGACCCTCTTCCTACATACAGAACATGTAAATACACGAACATATATGTCCCAGAGTATACATCACTGGGTGATGAACGGCAATCTCTCTATCAAGTGCAAGTATGACTACTCAAAACTTTGTAGTAGCCTATAAACTAGATATCTGTCCACTACTATTGAATATACTGTGGTGGATTATGTTTAAAATGACCTCAATAAAAACTATCACTGGAAAGAATGAAAGAGTCACTGCATTCAGTGACAGAAAGCAGGTATCAAATGATGCTGGGCAGAAATTATGAGTACTTCTTGCCCTCAAAATAAAATAAGTTCTTTATTTAGCCCCTCTGGATTGTGGAGTTGATTCATTATGTCTGAAATCAGTTGATTATCTTGTAATTATGTCTGTTGAGAATACCCAGAGCCTACTACCTTCACACCAAGGCTCTGAGAAATACATTGGTGAAGGACTATTAGCTTCATTGAGAAGTACTGTAGACCAGGAACCACAGTGCCATGGAAATGGGCTCCCTGGTGTCAACTGGGATGAATGTCTCCTGGAGTTGCAGGGCCGTTGTACCACCAGAGACAAGGTGTATGTGGTTTTTATAGTGGTAACAGGACTAAAGGGGTCGTCAGAGTGCTTTGACCCCCAGGGATCTTTAGTTAGGGCTTATTGAACAAATTGTTTCTTAGGACTGAAAAATTTGAGCAACATAGTTTTGTTCTATTTAATCTTAACAGAAAAACACTCTAGACCTGAAAACAGTAGTGAGCTCTTAAATGTTTAACAATTATTCTCTGAGGGAATAAAAGCCCTGATTTACAGTATTTGATGATTTCTGTAGTATGAATATTCCCACCATGGATGATAACAAGCTACCAATGTGTTATCACTGAATGTGGAATTGGGGAGAGATGTGCAGTCACACACCATCAAATAATATTTCCACCATTCAGATACAATAGATGTAAACAACCTCAAGTTATAAATAGATAGATATTAATGTGTTTCCTTTTAATAGAATTTATATAATTTAATTTTTTGATAATGGATGTGTGTTTTAGAATCATTTCTTGAATAATTGAGAATTTCACAGTCTGCTCTTGCAGGCTAGTGCCAGCCAGCTCCAGCATACCCCTTCCCAGAGAAAAAGAAATTACTTCCCCATTTATTGGAATCTAGTTTGAATGGATGCTGTATATGCACTCCCTTGTATATACAGTGTAGATTAAACTGAAGAGCCAAGTAGAAGTCCCTAGAATTTACCCCTCCTGCCAAAATATATTACATCTTTGGGGTGTGGGGACTGAGATTAATGCTGTCTTTAAGGACTTGAAGATGTAGATTTAGTGAGTCCTAACCTGTCTCCATTTAATTCACATGCTTTATTTAAGTTGACAAGACATGGAGCATGACAATGCCTGCTGGCTTAAATTATATCTGTTATCCAGATGCAGTCGCTTTATTGAGAAAAATAAACATCCAGTGTATGCTGTAAGACTGGAATTGATTTTTTTTCCTCTTTATTTTTTTTCTCTATTTCAGTAAGGACTGAACACCATGCACCTGTGGATGTTAGTTTGTTTTTCTCTTACATAAAACTTCAGGTGTGTGATAGTTCATTGTGTGTGTCAATTTGGCAAGATTATTTTTGTCCATTGTTTTGTCAAATACTGGCCTAGTTGTTGCTGGGGAGGTAGGATTAGCATCTACAATCAGTTGACCTTAGGTAAAGGAGATCACCCTCCATAAAGTAGGTGGGCCTCATCCTATGAGTTGAAGGTCTTAACAGCAAGAATTGAGGGTTTCAGAGGTGAGAATTTTTGATTCAAGTCTTCAGTATCACTTTACCAGAATTTCCAGTCTGCTACCTGCCCTCCAGAATTCAAACTTGCCAGGCCTTGCAATTGAGTGAGCCAATTCCTTATAAACACATAGTACATACTTACATACATATATTCTGTTGATTGTCTTTCACTGGAGAACCTTATTGACACAAAATGAGTAGTCCTAGCTGGAGTGACAGCTCTGGACCCTAAAGTATCCCTAGGACAGAAGGTCTTTTTCTCTTATTGCTACACCATCCCTAGAGTGGTGATACCATCTGCATAGTTGAAACTGGGTTAATCTAGACTTGCGAAGGAAAAAAAGAATGTGAATAGGAAAGAATTTCATTTTAACTAATTGATGGGGAAATTGCAAACATCAATCTATTAACAGTCTATTAGTGAGAACTTAAGTCATAAGGCCATATTCATTTACAAGAGAAAATTGGACAAGTAGTGCTTACAGAGGCAGCACTACTGTGCTCTAGAAGAAATGACTAATGGATTTAGGATTGCAGTGAGCAAGCCGCCTGATCCTATCAGGGAAGTTATGAAATCAGATAGTATTTTATCTTAATTTAGGAATGGAGAGTGACTTTTATGTAAGATCTAGCACTCATCCATTGGTAGTGGCTGCCCGGAATGCTATGTCGAATAGGAAGAAATATTCTGATTAGTAATGTGTAGAAGAGGTTTAGAGGGAGAATTGTTTATAGATTCATTCTTGTAATTTTTGTTTTAGGGGTAGAATAGGGAATTAGGAGGAAGCACACAGCAAAAGATATAAGAATAGATAATGAAATAACAATACTCAGCATTTACTGAGTGAATGCTGAATATCTGCTTATGTGCTGAATGTTTTGCATACATTATCCTATTTAATCTTTAACATACTGTAAGAGTAAAACTAGCATCTCCAATTTACCAACGAGAAAAGTTAGGACTAAGTGTATGTGGTAAATTGAATCATGCACCCCAATTTAGACATGTTCTTAGACTTGATCCACATTCCTGTGGGTGTGAACTTATTATAAATCAGATCTCTTGAAGATGTTATTTTAATATGTTAAGGTGTGACCCAACTGAATGAAGTTAGACCTTCATCTGGATTACAGGAGTCCTTTATAAACTTTAGAGGAGAGAAAGCCACAGGGAAGAGCCAGAAGCCAGAAGTCATTGGAACCCAGAGGAGAAAGGAGAGAAAGTTGCCATGTGATGGAAAAGCCAAGGAACACAAGGATTGCTGGCCAGCGAGAATGCTAGGGACTATGCTGAGCAGGAAGCAAGTCTTCTAGCCTCTGAAACAGGGAGCCAATAAATTCCTCTTGTTTAAGCCAAAACCAGTTTGTGTTATTTGTGATAGCAGCTTAGCAAAACTAAGACAGTACCTAATTAACTTGCTAAGGGTTGCAACTTGATAAATGAAAGAATCTAAATTTAAAGTCAAGTCTGCTTGCCTACAAAGCCAGCCTACTTACACTACAACCTTTCATACCTCCTATCACAGTTTGATGCTTTAAATTGATATGTCACTGAGTAATAATTTTATTTATAATGTGCATCCATTTTAAAATTAAGGCACCTATCCTTTCTATTAAACATGAGCATTAATCTTTAATTATATATGTTTCTTTTATCTAGTGTTTTTTCACCTCAAATATATTGATACAGACTAATCATGCTCAATGATCTTTTCTTATTTTTATTAACATAGCTTAAAAATCTCTTTTATAAACTGAGTAAATATTAAATGATTAGCATTTAATAAATCAAGAACCTAGATTTTCTTATAAAGATAGTATAATACCATGGTGAAAACTAAAATCTATTAATTAGTAATGTTCTATTGCCAATTGGTAGAACTATGAGAAATTATTAAGCTGAACATATTATGGAACCACTTTCAGTCTTTATATTCTTATCTTGATATATTTACAAAGTATATCTTTAAAATTCTTATATGATTGTCTTCTTATTATCTTCATATGGCTGTTTTTAAAGATGGCCAACAGATGATATGAACAAGAAAGATCTTTTTGGACGTAAGAAAATGGTAAGGCCAAAATGATAACTAAATTCATGTTTATGTAATCTGTGGTAGGATTTTTTTTTTCCCCTTCTCATACCCTTTCTAGGATGGGATCCATACTCATAATATCTTCTATGGCCCCAGTCTAAACTGAGTTAGAAATGAGAAATAGGATCTTGGTAAGGCAAAAATATGACTGAAATTCTATGCTAGAATAAAATCACACCTGCATTGTATTAAGAGGGTTAATAATAGGAGAACTTTCTTTTTCGGCCATGACAGTGTAACTACACCCAACTACTCATGATGGCAGAAACAAATGGCCAAAATATATAAGGCAACTGTTTTCAATCATTGGCAGACGAGCAGTGTAAGACTGCAATCCTTTAGCTTTTACCTGTCTGAAATGTCTTTATTTGATCTTCATGTTTGAAGGATCTTTTCACTGGATATGCAATTCTGAGTAGATGACTTATTTTTCTTTTAACATTTTACAGTGTTTTCTTGAGGTCTACATTATTTCTTATGAGAAGAAAACGGTCATTCTAATGTTTTTTCCTCTGTCTCTTTATTTGGCTGCTTTCAAGATTTTTTTCTTCATCTTGGTTTTTCAGCAGCTGAACTATGACATGCCTGTGTGTGGATTTGTTTTATTGTTTTTATTTTTGCTTTGCTTTGTGTATATTAAAATGGATACTTTCCATTAAATTTGAGTAATTTTCAGCCATCATTTCTTCACATAGAGCTCTGCCCCATTCTCACTTTCTTCTTTCTTTGGGACTCTATTTACATGTATTAAAAATCATTTGATATTTTCTTATAGATCCTGCAGGCTCAGTTCATTTTTCTTCATTTTTTTATATTGGATTGTTTTTATTAATGTCTCTTCAAATTAACTGACTCTGTTGCCATCTCCTTAGGCCCTTTTAGTAAATTTTTCATTTGTTATTGTACTTTTTAGTTCTATACTATCCTTTCCATTTATTTTTAAATAGGCACATTTCTTTGCCTTTTTTGTTTTGTTTTTGACCAATCTAGGAATATTTTATTTATACTGCATGCCATTGAGTACAAATTGTGTGATTAATCCGGATGGCTGGGTGTTATCAAATCTCTTTACTGTGACTGAACCAGGCTTCCAACACCCCCTGAACTGTGTTACTTCTAGTATCTTTGTTCCATTCTCAACTCTGTAATCTCTACTCTGTGGTAAGTCTCATGGAGTCTCAACCTGTGTATGATCAGTCCAACACTCAGTCAAGACCTCACAGGAAACTCTACCCCCAAAAAACTAATGGGCCAACCCTCTTCAGAGCTCCCTTTTTTTTGGTACTTGACCAAATGACTCTGTACCATATGATTACACTGGATCACAGAGGGCTCTCTCCTTTATCAATGTGCCTTTTTGAAACTGTTTTAATTTCAGTGGTTTAATATTAAGTTGGACCATATAATATTCCTCTAAAATGTTGGACAATGCAAAATTATTAGCTTTGACTCTCAAGAAAGAAAGATAGAAGTAAAAACTTGTAAAACTATATGTTTATTTCCTTCTTTAGCGGTTGAAACTGCCTCAGAGTTAGTAGCAGAAATATTATTTGATGTTAGGGCCATATAGTGAGGTCAGAGTGCTTATAGGCAACTGCTAATTAAGTTATTAATTACCTGTTTATTGTACTAAGGAGCAAAATAGGGGAAGAGATGAAAGAAGTGAAAAGAATACATGTGTTTCCTGTTTGGACCACAGTCCCCCAAAATAAACACCTGTATGCTGAGGGATTAATTCAATTGGTATGATAAAAGTTAGGATAAAAATTATTTTTTTTTTTCTTTTTCCAAATATTTTTCACTTTTCATCAAAAACTTAGGCCTAATTTTGCGCTATGAGATAGGGTGGTACAAATATTATAAAGATGTTCAAAAAAAGGAGTAGTCACTTACAGTTTGGAGAGTTGGAATTAGGAGTAGTTGCTACTGGAACTGTTTTTTGGAGAACTGAGGCTTCTGTGCATGTTGTGGTTGGGTGTGAGGTAGAAGCATTCAAAAATCTGTGCTACAGTAAAGATAGGTGCAAAGTGGGGATTAGCATAGTAGTTGGAATATTATTACACCAGATTATTAGACAAGATAACCTGGACTGAAAATTCCATATTTGGTCCTATCCATTATTGAAAATTTTTACCTAAAGTAAAATTCCATATATGTAAAAATAGAAGAGTTTGGTTGGAACCAGACTGGGAGGATCTTGAATGATGAACTGAGCTTGGGACAAGTCAGAAAGTAATACATGAAAATAAAGCATGGAAGTCTGCAAAAGCTAGAATATAAAGTTGGCCAACTATCAAAGATATTGCAGTACTCTGAGTCCAACTCTGCCACACCGGGGAGCATAAATTCCAAAGTAAGGCCCACTGGCAGGGTGCCAAACTCCTGAGCTGTCTGCCCTGCCTATAGTGTCTGGATGTCTCCAGAGCCCTCAGGAGCCCTGCTATTTGAGGCAATATTTATTTTGGCAGTCAATGAGATCCTGTTGAGACATGCATAAGCTTAACATCAGGAATGACCACCCGATTCACTTTGAAGCCTCTTAGTCATATAAACTCATTTGTCTTTACCCTTTCCCCCCTTTGGTCAATGTCTTTTCCAGTTTTATTACTAGTTGGTGCTTGGTAGTAATCCCTTGGTGCCAGGGAGGCTCATCCCCGGGAGTCATGCTGGTGGGAAGGTAATGCATTTATATGCTGAGTTTGGCTTAGAGAGAGGCCACATTTGAACAACAAGGAGGCTCTCAGGAGGTAACTCTTAGGCACCCTATAATACTAGACTAGGTTTCAGTTTCAAAAATAAAGGTTCATAAATTCAGTCATTAATATCAAGGGCCTGTCAAAGGTCCGTCCTCCTTCACTAGTCACAGCCCCTGTACTTAGGGATTCTTGCTGTCCCATTAGAGAATGTGACAGAGGTCCCCAAGATGGGAATTCGGTATTCTTAGGGTTATTGTGTGAATCTCCACCCACTGTGACAATGCCCCATGAACACTTGAACACATTCAAGGCTTATAGGTATGCCCCAGGTGAACCTCCTCCCATGCATCCCCCATCACTGACACTCCACACCAATGATCCTCCCCTGCCACAGTTGTAACCCTCTGTGATCCAAAACTTCTTCAAAAATGAAGCCAACAAAATAAGCAAATATAATTAATAAGAAAATAAAATAATAATGATGGTTTTAAAAATAACAAATAAAATACAAAAAATTCATGAGATCTAAGCCCCCTCTCAATTAGAAGTAGAGTGGGCATCACCATCCAAGAATCCTCAGGATTGGGGAATGAATAATGAACTAGAGTAGACTTACTGTTATTCTACTATAGACTTATTGTGATTCTAGCAATGTAAGAATTTTGTCATTGATGTGGAGGAAGTGGCCACAAGAGTTCTGAGGGGAGGGAGAGAGAAAAATAGATGTAATTTGGGGGCATATTCAGGACTTGGGAATTTTCCTGAATGACATTGCAATGACAGATACAGGTCTTTATATATTGTGTCATAAAATTTATAAAAATGTGCAGGAGAGAGTGTAAACTACAATGTAAACTATAATCCAAGCTTAGTAGCAATGCTCCAAAATGTGTTCATCAATTATAACAAATGTATCACACTAATGAAGGATGTTGTTAATGTGGGAAAATGTGGGAGGTGTAGGGAGTGGGGCATATAGGAATCCCCCATATTTTTTATGTAACATTTATGTAATCTAAGTATCTTTCAAAACAAGTATATTGAAAAATTAAAAATAAAATAAAAATAATCATGGGTGGGTCAAAAACAAACAAACAAAAAACAAACAAAGATATTAAAATAATTAAGCTTAAGTTTACAAAAGTACCCTAGGTTTGTGTTTGCAATATTTTTTAAAAATGGGAGTAGGAATTAAATATTTAATGGGTAACTGTAATATTCCAGGATTACCAGAATAGGTGACTTCATATAAATTACATAATTTAATCTTGGGAATGATTATTCAAAGTAGAAACCATGCCTCTAATTCATGAAAGAAACCCAGAGTGAAGAAATATTTAACTTGCAATGCTACAGAATTAATTCAGTCTAGGTCTATGATTGATACTCAGATCCATCTGACACAAAGTCCCATTCTTTACCACGCCATACCCTGCCTTTCCATGAAGGAAAAAAAACACAAAAACTTGCCTTTTTGTTATTATTGTTGATTTACACAAATATAATGAGGAGGTTTTTCATGAATATCACTAAAAGCATGCCAGTTAGGCACAAACCTCAGCAGTAATGCTATAAAAATACCAGCGAATTTTATTGAAATGGTAATATATTGGATATGGAAAGGATGTTGAGAAACTAATCTCATGCATCGTTCTGCTTCCAATTATATGACTGTGAAAGTTTTAGTCTGTTGTCTATATAAATTTCACTTATGCTCAAGCTGGCAAGCAAAGTGTTTTTAATGTTTTATAGAGTACTGCTGTCAAAATTCCTCTTATGAACTAGAAAATAAAGATGTTTAATGAATCCTAACCTGAATGAATTATCATATTGATACAACTTGAACAAGCAAACAAAACTGAATGGATCCTCTGTCAGGGTTCTATGTTATTAAACTAACCAACTAAAACAAAACAAAACATACAGAGACACAGACACACACACAAGATTACATTGGATTCTTCTTCCAGTATGGTAAATAAAATAAAATCATTTTGAAGAAAAAACCAAAGATTTATCACCTCTTCTTTGCTGCCTTATATTTTTAATTCTCTTATAGTGAAATTAATACAAGAAACACGTTTTTAAATTTTTACTTCCTTTTTTGAGAATAAAGAAAGAACCTAGTTAATTTCATGGTGAGACTTGTAAGAACAGACAACTTAGAGAATATTTATTGATAATGGTTTATTGCGGCACTTGGTAGTTAGAAGCCTCCAAGTGTGTTGCAAGTAATATAAAATAGTTCTCCACTATTCCAGGTGTTCATATAATAGAAACCATCTAAGCCCACTCATTCTGAAGAACAGAGTCCCAAACATTTCTTTTAAGGTTTTAACGAAGTCTAGGTTTTTTGTTTTTTATTTTATTATTGAGATCTTAGCAAACATAGATTGACAACAAGCTTGGTGATATTTTTTTTTTAAAGAAAGAAAATAAAGGATACAAAAAATATAAACATAGGCATTTTTAGGGCATTGGAATTGTTCTGCATGATATTGCAATGATGGATACAGGCCATAGACCATGGTTAGTAGCAATGCTTCAACATTGTTCATCAATTGTAACAAATGTACCACATTAATATAAGATGTTATTATTAGGGGAAAATGTGATGTAACTGTTCTGTAATCCACACTTTCAGTGTAACTTTTTTGTAATCTAAAAATTCTTTAAAAATATGATTTTAATTTTCAAACAAACAAAAAAGAAATATAAATGGTAGCCTTTGTGATCTTATAGATTTAGACCATTAGAATGTAAGACTGAGAAGAATTAAAAACCAGAACTCATGTGGTATACAGGAAATCTTTGGATTTTGAACATTTTTCCATTTAACAGTTGTATATTTTCTCTGAACATTTTTTGGGGAAATCATTTTAGTCATTATCTGATGAAGAAAGCACATTCTATAATGACCCTATAAAATGGATATTTTGAAATAGTGTTTCATAGATAAGTGTCTGATTGTTTATTATAGTGATTAGTACATAGTTGACCTAATAAAATTACTTTAATAATCCCCTCCTGAGACTTTCCTGCCTTCTCTTGAGAACAAGACCCCAGCATAGAGCAATGAACCTGGGGATCTACTCAGGCTGAATAAGGATGGGCAAACTTGATGCACAGTCTAGAAATCTATACCCTAAACAACTCAAATCAATTAAAACTCAGTCTATATTAGTAAATATTGATGAAGGGGAGACAAGAGAGTACTGGGTTCTACTTCTATTGAAGCTGTTGTCCCATACCTTCCAATAACTTCCTTATGTACTCTATCCCTTTAACTTAACTTCTTTTTCCTTCATAGGGAAATTATCATAAATTTCTAATACATAATCTTATATTTATTTGTTTATTACCTTTGACCACTAGCAGGTACACTTGTGAGGGGTGAAGACCTAGTTCGCTCTTCTTTCCCTTAGACCTACGAATGTTCTTGACACATAGGAGGCACTGAGTATATATCTGTGAAATGAAGAAAGGAAAGCTATTTAACACATCCTTTTAATGGTGTATAAACTGAGTCCATTGGAAGTTAAGTAAAGTGGAAGAGTTCACAGTCATTTAGGAAATCAAGACTTTAATACATGTCATCTGACTTCAATGACAATGAATTTGCAGCTTTAGGTTTTATGAAGAAAAACAAAAAGCAGGAAAACTGTAGTCACTATATTACCACTTTATTTAATGTAGATATAAAAAGTGTGTTCTGGAATTGAATAAGGACAACATTATATTACTGTTTCATCTGACTTTGGCTTTTAGCATGAATCATGGAGAGAACATGGCAACAAAACTGTACAATACTAAGCTCATGAAGAAATACCTGATGGACTTAAGACTAGAAATATGGAAAGTGAAAAAACTAACTCTATAAACATTGGAGGTTTTAAGTTGTTTCATTAACCGTGATATAAGATAGGAATAAAGAGATGAGAAGTGGATTTCCTCTTGCATGCCAAAATTTCTTGATTTGGGATGGGATTTTAGGAATGGACATGTCAGAAGTAGCATCTGGGCTCAGCAGAAAGAGTATCTTGATCAAGAAATGCTGCTAAAAAAAAAACCAAAGGAAAAAACCACCAAAATTGAAGAAACAAATAAACAAACAAAAAGAAATGCTGCTGCCATGGTGTTTGTTAAATAAACTACTATGCAAGAGTTATATGTATATGGACAGAGAGAGAGAGAGAGGAAGAGAGAGAAAGAGAGAAAGCGTGTGCAGAAAATCAAGCACAACTCCTAAATATTTCAGACAATAGAATTTTGAAGCAGTTGCATTTTTTTCAAGATTGTTTCGTCCAAATGTCTCATTTTATGCATCATAAAATAATTTACATAAAGGTGAAGTGGATTTAAATGGAGCAAAAACAAATTTCCTCTGTCCAGCTAACTCCCTCCCCAGTACTTTTAGCAGCACTACACTATGCATTTCATAAAGTGATATAAGCATTGCTTTTCTGCAAGTATTTTAGCCAAGCAGTTCTATAGCCTAAGATTGCTTTATTTTTTGTCATAATCTTTATCTAATTTTGTAAGTTTTGTTTATATCACTATTAATAAAAATATAACAATACAGTCTTGAAAGAGCAACAGGAAAATTTAAAGCATGAGGTTTTTTAAAACTTCATCAAATAATGTCAATGAAATAGACAATCTTTCCTATTGCAAGGTAAAATTTTCTAGGGATTCCTTTGTAAGAGACCTTTTTATTTTGTTAAAAATGAAGGATAGACTATACTTTCAATCTGTTAGGGGACTTTCAGATAAGTGAGCAGCTATTGGAGCTGAAAAGGATCTTACTATCCATATAGCCTTTTATTTGAGGATACTGAGGCACAGAAAAGTGAAGTGAGGACCAGAACTTGGAAATGTATGGAGCAATCATTTTCTGAACATCTTTGAAGTTTTTTCTTTTCTTTGTTTTCTCCTGCAGACCTTTCTTTTATTTTTCCTTGGTTTAATATTCTTTATTTGAAATACTTCACCTTCATAAAAAACCTTCAAAAATAAAATTTCAGAAATTGCTGAGAACTTTATACATATAGTTTAATAATATGACAGCTATACATTAAAGCATTTGCTTTCAAACTTTTTGTCCACACCAAGAGTGAGAAATACATTTTATGTTGTACTGTGGTGCCCAAGTGCACACATACACAGAATCACACACTAGCACACATAACTGAAATGGCATTTCACAAGAAGTCATTAATCATTCTTATCAGCAATTCACTCTGATCCTTTCTTTCCTTGACTTTTCTTTCCTCTTCTTTTTATTGCTGTTCTCTTCTCTTCTATTGACTTTTTTCCTCAAAATACTCACTTGCTACATTGATTACACAATCCACTAATGCCACACTTTTCAACTTGCATGTTGCAAGCCATTTAATGAATTGTGAAATCAATTTAGTCTTGATAGTATTAAACATGAACTGAAGTATTGATTTTTAAAATTTTTAGTTTTATTTTTATATTTTAAGTCAAGAGGAAAATATACATATTTCAAATCATATAAAAAGAGTTGGAAAAGTCACAGCACTGATGGATCATGAAAAACAATTCTGAAAAGCACTTCAGTGAATTCTTCTTTTCTATTTTATTAATAAGGGTTGAATGTCTATGTTTATGCCAATTGATCTATATAAGAGTTAAATTCTTTTCTCCAAACAGTGTAATGGCCAGGCAGAAACACTGGTTTGCCACATAACCAACCAAATCTGATTACTCTTATTGCCTAATATTAATCCAAACTATACCAACATGTTCAGTGCTCAAGAACACACATTAAAATAATTATTGTCTTCAATACCAAAACAAGTTAAATTCGGAACTAAATAATTACAGGTAGAATTGATTAATGAATGTTCTTACTATGATTGTAATATCCTACAGAGAAACATTCTATTTCCAAAATTTTTTATTTAAATTAATTTAACAGATTTGGAATGAATATGGTGACATATTTTAATATTATCAATATATAGCTATTATATATTTATTTTTAATATAGCTTATATATAATGTACTACAATAATAAAAAAACAAAATATCAAATCATCAGAAAATGCATATAAGGTGCTCCAGAAGGATACACTTTTGTCACAATTTTTCTATTGTTCTAAATAAAGTTGGCTGTAAGATATAGTAATGCAATAATTAAATCTACCCAAGATATTAAATTAAAAAATAAAAACACATTCAAAAAGTCTTTGAGATTAAACAGATATGGGATAGAAAATAACCAGAGTACAGGAAAACCAATTTATCTAAGGAAAAATAATGTGAAAATGCCAACTTAATGGGAAGAAACATTTGAAGAATTCAAGGGGAACTAAATGTCATTTACCTTCATAGTAGCAGAAGTCTAGTTACTTATGTAAAAATAAATCAATAAATAAGCAAACTTTAGATTGAGCTCTTGAATTATCACTTTTGTATATATAAATCCCATTATTACTGTATACTAAATAAAATTTTAATAATTCTTAATGGTCATGTGGGAATCACCAGGTCAGTATGAAATAGCTGGGGACTCCATTTTTTAGGAGAGTTTGTCAACATTTGCCAACTCTTTTCCATGGGATTACAACTGGTACTCACAAAGAAGAGTGGGGCAGGGCTGGGAACAGAGAAGTTCCCTTTGGTGACTCAGGTATGCAGGAGTATGATCACTTCTTGCCAAGGAACAGGTATGAAATACAGTCCATTTCCGGGTTCTCATAAGAATCAAAAGCCTTAAAATGCTGGGAGAGAGTCAGCAAATCTTCTTGTCTCCAAGTCCCAGGCAACGATTCATTTCTTCTGGGGGAGGTATAAAAGCTAAAGACGCATATGTTTCTGGAAGAGACTAGGAAACCCACTCATGCTCTGGACTGAGGAAAAGATACACTGTTTCTGAAGGAGGACAATACAGTAACTGAAAACGCTTTGACTCCTGAGGAAGGAGCAAGAAAACGTCTTGGGCCCATGGTTTTGCACTCACTCAAAGCCAGTTTTGCTGTCAAGGGGTACAGGCAAGGTGTCTCACACGTAAGTTCTTCCTCAAATGAAAGGCAGAAAATAGCTACTACAGGGAGGATAAAGAACCCTGACTAAGCCCTACCACCCGTCATGTCCAGGCACATTGGGCAGCCGAGAACATTGCAGTTTCACTAAGCAGTGTTCTAATCTTTGCACTTAGTGACAGGCAGCAGTCATATACTTCTGGGGAGGAGCATAGAGAGACAGTCTTCATTTCACAGGTCTGCAGGGACTGTGGAAAGCTGAGGATGGAGCTTTCTAAGGAAATACTGATAAAATTGTTTAAGCACTCCAAGACCACTGTAAGCATGAGTAACAGCAGCCGACTGCTGAAGAGTTTAAACACTGTGGTGCATTTTGGGACATTGGAATTGTCCTGCATGACATTGCAATGATGGATACAGGCCATTATACGTTTTGTCATAACTTATAAAACTGTGCAGGACAGAGTGTAAACTATAATGTAAATGATAGTCCATGGTTAGTAGCAATCCTTCAATATGTGTTCATCAGTTGTAACAAATGTACCACACTAATGAAAGATGTTGTTATTGTGGGAAAGTGTGAGAGGGGGAGGGAGTGGAGCATATGGGAATCCTCTATATTTTTTAAGTAGCGCTTAAGTAATCTAAAGCTTCTTTAAAAATGAAAAAACATTTTAATAGAAAAAAAAGACAAACAAAAAACAAACCCATTTCAACCCCTGACTAGAGCAACAAAAACTACCACTAATTCCCTGATAGAAGAAGAGACATGCTTAATTCCAGACATAAATAATATTTACAACTGTCACTACAGATCTCCTGCAAAATAATTTGAGCTTTATGCATACATATATATATATAATATAAAATATCTATATAAGATGAGGGGAGAATTTGTTGTGGCAAGATGGTGTTAGTGGAGGAGGACACACACTGCAAGCTCCCAGAGCAAGGCGAATTGTGGACGGGGTCCTGCCCGGGGGTCTGTGCTGTGTGCACGTGGAATGAGATGCTTGGGACATCTATCTGTGCGGATTAATGGCGTGGACCGAACGGTAGAGATTCGTGAGTTTTAAGCCTGCCGGTGGTGGTTGGCACGGAGAGCTGAGCCCCGCGGTTAGGGTAAAAAAAAATAAAACGGCCGATTGGAGCCGTGAGCAGGGCTTGGCAACCAGGAGTCAGGGCCTAGTGGGAGGGGGCACTCTCTGAGGGGGGGCTCTGGTAAAGGGCGAGAGAGTTTTATTTTCTGGGGATTTGGCTGCCTGAAGCCCCTTGGACCTTGGGTGAACAGAACAGCCGGAGCGAATTGGCACCCAGTGGAGGGGAAGGGTGATTCTGTTCTGGGAGGGAGTTGATTTGACTAGCTGCCCAGGGATAAGCCCTGCACTGCCGCGGAGCCAGCAAGAGGGGGCACTCTCCAAAAGAGGGAGGGTTCTGTTGGAGGACAGGGAAGGGAATTTTTTTTTTTTTTTTTTTTTTTTTTGCCATCCATCTGGCTGCCTGGACCACCCCATAGCTTTGGGGAGCAGATAAGCCTACTTGAAGCAGCATCAGGCTGAGAGGAGAGGCGAATCTGCTGAGTCAACCTGATTTACACAGCAACCTGGTGACGCTGGTGTTGGCTTCAGAAGGGGCGGAGTCGGCTGTCTTTAGCATTCTGACCTGACTAACATCAGAGCTACAGCTACCCTGGGGAGTCCAGGAAGTGGGATGTGCTTGATTAATTTCCACAGGGTCCCCTCTGTAAGGGGGTTGGTCTAGAGGAGGAATTATTTTGGGTCCTGTATTTCGCCAAAAAAAAAAAAAAGTGAGAAGGTAACTTCATTAAATGAAAAATAAATTCTTTTTAATTTAGTTTAAAAGCTAAAAGCTGTTTCAAGACCTGCATATAGAGCCCTGCAGGGAAATTGACTGATAAAACACAAGCAGGTAGAGAGGATCCACATGGACCCTAGGGAATCATTGACCCTCCTTAGCTCTGTTTGACTGCTTTCCTGTGTGGTTCTTTAGTTTTTCTCTGTTTATTTCTTGTCTCTTGCTTTCTCTTTCTTTCCTCTTTCCTCCCCCCTTTCTTTTTTCTTTCATTATTTCAATTAGGTGCTGCTAGCTTGTCACTTCTTTGCTGTGCTTCTTCTTCAGTAATTTCCCACTCTCTGTCTATATTGATTTTGTATTCCAAACTATCACTTATCCTTCCTTCATCTTTCTGCCTTCTACTTTCTGTTGTGGCTCTTAGATACAACATTTTTTCATAGGCCCACAACTTAAGGGTGTCAATTTCTATTCCATCTATTTTGTTTTCTTCTTCTTTTTTTTTTTTTTATTAGTATTAACTCTTTCCTTTCAGCCCTTTCTTTACTATTTCTCTCCCTCCTCATAATTCTAGCCTTCTAAATCACTGTATATATATTCCTCCATTTGTTTTCCCAGTCCATTGTAGGAACTCCACTTTTTTTCCTATTACTCTACACTGCCTACACAAGTTAAATATTCATCTCATTGAATCTCATTTGGCCCCTCTTCTAACTTTTATCAATATTACTATTATCCTTCTGCCTTCCTTAAATCTTTTGATTCCTCTGGCCCTAATCTTTTGCCTTCAAGGGAACATAGAAAGAAGCAAGGAAATAAAATAAGAAGATAAAGTGCCAAAGAGAAAACTTAACGCACACGCAGAACCACCAGCTAAATAAAACTCTAGAGCATAGAGAAAAGCTAATCAACTGAACAAACCCATCAAGATAATATGATGAACAGAAGGCAACAAAAAAATACAAATGACTCTGAGAAACAGGAAAACATGGACCAGTCCAATGAACAAATTAAAAACCAGGAAGTGATGCAGAACATCGAACAACTAATCAAAGCTATCCAGACAAATATCATGGACCAACTTAAAGAAGTGAAGGAAGAGATTAAGGATATAAAGAAGACACTGGGAGAACATACTGAAGAAATTGCAAACATGCCTAAAAAGATAATGGATATGATGGTGAACAATGGTACAATGCAAGAAATCAAAAAGACGCTGGATTCACATAACAGCAGATTTGAACAGGCAGAGGAAAGAATTAGTGATATGGAAGACAATACAACTGAAATAAAAGAGATAGTAGACCAGATAGACAAAAAGATAGAAAAAATCCAGCATGGACTCAGGGAATTAACCGATAACACAAAATGCACAAACATATGCATTATGGGCATCCCAGAAGAGAAGAGAAGGGAAAGGGAACAGAAGGAGTGTTGAAGGAAATAATGGCTGAAAACTTCCCAACCCTATTGAGAGAGATGAATGTGCAGATCCAGGAAGCACAGCACACCTCAAATAGTATAAATCCCAACAGACCAACTCCAAGACATATACTTGTCAAAATGTCCAATGCTCAAGACAAAGAGAAAATATTCAAGGCAGCAAGAGAAAAGAGAACCATCACATACAAGGGAAGCACAGTAAGATTAAGTGCTGATTCTCAACTGAAACCATGGAGGCAAGAAGAGAGTGGTATGACATAGTCAAAATACTAAAAAAAAAAAACCTTCCAGCCACGGATTCTCTATCCAGCAAAATTGGCATTCAAAAATGATGGTGACTTCAAAATATTCACAGATAAACAGAAATTAAGAGTGTATGTCAAAAAGAAACCTGCACTTCAAAAAATACTAAAGGAATCTCTACAAGTTGAAAGGAAAAAACAAGGGAGAGAGAGTTGGAGGAGAGTTTAAAAACAACTGAAAAGACAAAAAGAGAAACAAAACAATATATGACAAAAAAAAAAAAAAAAAAAAAAAAAAAAAAAAAAAAAAAA
>JAKSZT010037812.1:5587348-5615267 GCA_026826555.1 Tolypeutes matacus
AAAAAAAAAAAAAAAAAAAAAAAAAAAAAAAAAAAAAAAAAAACAATATATGACATACATTAACCCAAAGAAAAAATTGCTGATGTAAGAAATTCGTTACGAATGTTTATGGATTAAATTTACCAATCAAGAGACACAGATTGGCAGAATGGATAAGAAAATATGATCCATCTATATGCTGCCTACAAGAAACCCACCTTCGAACCAGGGATTCAAGGAGGCTGAAAGTGAATGGCTGGAAAACCATTTTACAAGCTAACAATGGCCAAAAAAGGGCAGGAGTAGCAAATCTAATATCAAACAAAATAGACTTTAAATGCAAAACTATTGTAAGAGACAAAGATGGACACTACATATTAGTAAAAGGAGTAATCTCTCAAGAAGAGAGAACAATCATCAACATTTATGCACCTAATCGGGGTGCCTCAAAATACATGAGGCAAACTCTGGAAAAACTAAGAGGAGCAATAAATGCCTCTACAATTATAGCGGGGGACTTCAACACACCATTATCATCATTAGACAGAACATCTAGATGGAGAATCAATAAAGAAACAAAGGCACTCAATAATACATTAGAAGGCCTGGACTTTATAGACATATACAGAACACTACATCCAAATACAGCAGGATTTACATTCTTCTTGAGTGCACATGGAACATACTCCAAAATAGACCACATGCTAGACCACAGAACAACTCTCAATGAATTCAGAAAGATTGAGATTATACAAAGTAATTTTTCTGACCACAACAGAATGAAATTAGAAATCACAAAGGGCCAGAGAAACAGGTTAGGCACAAGGATATGGAAGTTAAACAACACACTCTTAGACAAATAGTGGGTCAAAGAGGAAATCTCTAAAGAAATCAGTAACTACCTTGAAACTAATGAAAATGAAAACACAACATGGGTTTGGTATCTGGGAGTCTCTGGTATTCTGTGTGTGACTTTGCTGTGACCTAAAACTTCTTTGAAAATTAAATGAAAATTTGGGAGACACTGGGGATTGAGAGGGGGAAGGTGTCACAGCACACCGGACATACGATAACACAGTGATAAAAGGAAAATAATAATAATTTTTTTTTTTTGGAAAAGCATTTCTTTTGATTTTTTTCCCATTTTTTGAATGTCCCAATCTGCTAATTATATTTTGTTTCGTTTTGTTTTTTGTTTGATTGTTTGTTTGTTTTTTCCTGAGTTTCCTTATATTTGTCTCTTGCATGTAAGCATGTTGTTTCTTTTTCCTATTAAGTGTATTTGATTATTATATGGGCTACATGTTCATGGAAGATTTGGATCACAGAAGGGTTACAATGAGTGCTGCAGGAGATTATTGGTCAGGGGTTGTCTGGGAGGGGGGATTCATAGGAGTAAGTTCATCTGAATATACATGAAAGATATACAAAATTGTTCAAATGATCAAAGGTTAGGGCATGGTCATGGTGGGTGGACAATCACTCAATAAATGAGGGAATCTGAATTCCTAGCCTGGAGAGCTCTGCCACATTCTCCAAGGGAGCAGCAACAGTCCTCTGAGTGCAGGGACAGTGTCTGTCAAAAGAGGATGACCCACTGATGAGTTCTTGTTATTGATGACTACCCTTATGAGTCTTTGCTTTTGTAACTGAAACTTAGCTTACTGTTATGGGGTGCCTAAGGGTTGCCACCTGAGAGCCTCCTTGTTGCTCAAATGTGGCCTCTCTCTAAGCCAAACTCAGCATATGAATGCATTACCTTCCCCCAACGTGGGACATGACTCCCAGGGATGAGCCTCCCTGGCAACGAGGGATTAATACCAAGTGCCAACTGGCAACACAACTGGAAAAAGACCTTGAATAAAAGGGGGAAATGGTAAAGACAAATGAGTTCAAGTGGCTAAGAGACTTCAAAGAGAGTTGGGAGGTCATCCCAGAGGTAACGCTTATGCACACCTCAGTAGGATCTCATAGAACATCAAAGTGCATATCACCCCACACAGAGGGGCTCCTGAGGGCTCTGGAGGCACCTAGGTCCTATATAAGGGGGGATAGCCCCAGAGATTGACGCCTTAACACTGGGCTCTATTTTGAAATCTGTGCTCCTGAGAGTGACAGAATTGGACTTAAATAAGTCCTCCCTGCACATGGTTCATTAGTCCCTTCTATTCAAACCTATATGTGATGCTGGAGTTTTCAGGTATACTTCCAGAGACTGGAGCCTCTGGCCTACCTATGTGCCAGGTATGCGTGGAATCTCGGTGGAGCTGCAACTCCTACCCTACAGCTCGATGGACTCATCCAAGTCACCTGGCGAGGAGACGACGATGGGCAACGGCCATCCCAGGGAATGGAGAGGGCCTGCATCTGCAGGCAGGATCATCCCACCCACCATATCCACGGGATATAAGCCTTCTCTCACTTGGAGGTGGAGTGGACATCACCATCCCAGTCCCCTCAGGACTGGGGGAAGAACTATGGACTAGAGTGGACTTAACACAGGAAAGCTAAATAATTTTTAACACACAGTTATCACAATCTGGAATAATGCAAGGATACAATGTAAACTACTTACAAAGAACAATGGACTACAAATCACACATAATCTTACATATAATTTCTTGACCTAAACTTTTGGTTAATATTAGGTAGTACAGAAATTGCACTTAAGAGTTGCTAACGAATACCTGGAAGTAATACCATTCCAGTTTGCCAATTTACTATTGTAGAAGTAGGATTGATATTCACTAATGGAAGGAAACATCTGCTAGAGTAGTTCACCCCATCTCCACTAGATAGAGAAAGGAGATTGAATTGGAAACAGTAATGCCTATATTTATTCACAAATGCATATTTATTATTTGTAAACATCTTTCACTATCAGGTAGAAATTATCTCAATTAAAAATGCTATTGTTCAAAACAAAAGGGAAATAGAGTGCACAGTGACAACTTATTTTACAATTTTTTTGTTGTCACACCCATTTAAAAATCTCCACAACTTTGAAACCACACAGTCCTCCTATCCAGCAAGAATATATTCTCATAGTTACAATATGGGAAGCTATGAGAGAGAACCAAATTACTCGGAAGGGAAGGCATGCCTCTGGCAGGGGAAAATAATTTAAAAATTGAAAGCACTAATACAAATTACAAGTGAAAACAGTCAGAAGACTTTGAATAAATAAAGTAGGTTAGATAATTTGTTGCAACAAGTTTCATTGTGTTTGTGTTAAATAAACTTAACAGGGATCCTGTGTATCTAGCCTCAAGCTAACAAGCAGCATTTGACTGCTGATGCTCTATTAACACTTTCTGCTTAAACGATTCATCCTTGTGAAACTAAAACATGTAGAACAAAGATATTATGAAGTGATGATGAATTTTGATATCTGGTTCCTATTTTGGGCCTAAGCACTAGGCCCAGAAAATATGTATGATAGAATTATGAAAATATACTCTACTTATATGAATACACTATTGATGTCCCTACTGTCCCTTTGACAAGCCATAACTAAACCATTCTAAATGAGGACTTTTCCATAGTGCTTGTACATTCATCTCTGGGCCCTGTGGAGATCCGGTAAATCAACAGAGATTGGCAATCTGTATGCTCGGAACCCAAAGAAAGAACACTATTTTCTAAAGTTAAAATAGTTAGGGAGTGGCTTCACAAGAGTAAACAAAGTTTGCTAGAGAAATGTAACATTGCTGAGAAAATATTCACAATATTTATATACCAATTCACTTTCTATCAAAAATTATTTTATAAAAAGGGTACTAGATTTTATGATTTTGTTTGGGTACCAAAAAGTTTCTGTAACATGGCTTCATTTTCAATGAGAAAACAATTAACCGATAGGGATTCCATGCTTCAAAACATATTTAGTAGCTGAAAGAAGAAAGAGGAGGCTCCCATGTTTTTTAATCATAATTTAATTAAAAATGTGCATGAATATGTAGGAATCATGTCAAACAGTTATTTGTGCTTGTCTCATATTGGACTGAAAGCACTGGGAAAAGACCACCTCTCTGTTGCCTCCTGACATAGTAGTTGTTCATTATACCTCTCTGTGAGTAAATGAATGGCCATTTTTCAAATCACTCACCACATTTTATAAAACTAAAATAAATATATATGTACAAAAATATATACAAGTCTATGTGTACAGATCTGTGACAATTAAAAAAGTGAGCATATTCCTGTAAGCAGCACCCAAATGAAAAAATAAAATAATACCAGTACCCAGAAACCCCTTTGTCTCATGTCTAGTTACTTCTCCCAAAAGCAATTTCTATTCTGACTTCTAACACTATAGACTAGTATTGTGAGTTTTTGTACTTTATATAAGTGGAATTATGTACTATGTACTACATTGAATTTGGCTTTTTTCACATAAAATTTGATTGTGAGATTCATCTATGTTGCTGTATGTAACAATCATTTCATTCTCATTATTTCATACTTATTGAATTTGTATACTAAAATTTCATAATGTACTAAAATATCCTCTCTGACTTTGTGGTTTGCTTTTTAATAATTTTGATGGTGAATTTTGATCAATAGATGTTTTAATTTTAAAATATCTAATTTATCATTATTTTTCCTTTACAGTTACTACTATTTGTGTCTTGCTTAGGAAATCTTTGCCTGCCCCAACATTATAACCATATTTTCCTCTCTTTTCCAAAAAGCACGTTTATTTTACTATTTACATTTAAATATATAATATATTAAGAACTGTGCCCTATATATGGTTAAGACAGTAGTTCGGAAACATTTTTCTCCACATGTATATTCAACTGACGCAGTACCATTTATTAAAAAGACCATCTTTTCCCACTCTTATGCAATGGCATCTTCATTCAAGTGTCCATAACATGTGTGGATCTGTTTCTGGACTCTATTCTGTTCCACTAATCTACTTGTTTATACTCATGCCCATACTATAATGTCTTAACTAATGTAGCTTTAAAATATATCTTAATATCTGGTGTTATAATTCGCCAGCATTATTCTTCTACAAGTTTGTTTGTTGAGCCTAGTCTTTGCCTTTTGCAATTCCAAATAAATGGATAGATCAATTTTCAAAAGAAAAAAAAAGAAAGGGGCTTTGGAATTCAAATGAATCTATAGAATAGGTTGTGTATAATTTACGTATTTATAATATTGTACCTGAGAGTTAAGAATTAACAATGATTATGGTTGCTGCTTTTTTAAAAAAACTTTTCTAGCAGATTATAGAATTATAATATCTGAAATTACAAAAACTCACTGAGCTAGTCCCAGCCCTTGTTTATACTTACTATTGTGATAGTAACCACTCCACCTCCTTTTGATTGAATCCATAAAATTCTTAAACTCCTTAGACTCAGAGAGACAGTTTTTTTAGGCCAATAGACCATCTGATTTGTTGCTTCACTCACACTTAGCAATAAACTCTCTCTTTGAAACCCTGGTATCTCAGGAATCAGTCATTTGAATGAATCTAGCAGAGAACCCCCTGCTTTTGCTTGCTAACAATATGAAGTCTTGTAAACCTCTCCAGTTACTTGGGTCTATTTGAGTTTCTCTTTATAATCTTCTGTAGTGTTCAGTGTAGAAGTCTGCATCTGTCCTTTATAGTCTCAGAATTTTTGCAAATATCATTAAGGAAATTTCAATAAAGTGTTCAACCCAGTTTTCTACCCCTCTAGTCTACTTGTATTTTACCATTCTATTCTTCAGTAAAGTATGAAGTCTCTAATTTTTTTGTCTCTCGATTCCTATAAGGCTGCCAAAAACTTTTGCTGGCTTTCCCTGCCTCTTAATGCAGTTCTCTGCTTGGGCTCTTTGATATTCAGCTTCTTGTTATGGAGGCTTAATCAGCAAATGCCCTAAAGGAAAAGCTGCTGGCTCACTGGACAAAAAACCTCCCTTCTCTGGAATTACTTTTCCTTACTTCTTATTTCTTTATTATCTCTCCAGTGCCTTCAAGATGCAATGCTTTGTTTTATTTGTTTTGTTCTGTTCTGTTCTTTTTGTTGTTGTTGTTAATGAGGATTTTCTTGTTGTTGGTAACCAGATTGACAGTCTGCTGCAAATTGCTTGATCATACCTGGAAGCAGAAATTCTCTTCACATTCTTTTCCCTATCCCCATTTCTCCCCTAGTAAGTGTTCTTTTAATGTGAATTGCACTATTCATTTTATCTTATTTTATTTCATACTAAAGATACCTGGAAATTTTCACAGAACTAGAAGTTGACCCTACAGCGACCTTTTTAAAAGAGTCAAGAGGAAGCCAGAATGCTTCTTAACAGGTTTGAGAAGCTTGCAATTTTGTTTGTATGTGTCTGCACTGAACACATTACCTTTCAAAATAAGAAGAAAGTAGACTGCAATAGAATAAAGACCATAAACAGATCCACACACAGGACTTTCAACAAAGGAACAAAGGCAATGCAATGGAGAATAACTAGTCTCTTAACAACTGGGGTTAGATTAATTGGATATTCATATGCAAAACAATATGACTAAATGACTAATATGGATAAAACTACACACCAAATGCAAATATTAACTCAGAAGGGATCACAAAACTAAATATAAAACCTAAAAGTGTAAAACACTTAGAAGAAAGCATAAGATACTCTCTTTGTGACCCTGGGTTAGGCAATGCCAAAAGCATGGTCCATAAAAGAGCAAACTGATAAATTGGACTGCATACAAATTTAAAAGTTTTCTCTTCAAAAGACATTATTAGTAGACTAAAAATACTACCTGTTGAAATAAAAGAAAATATTTATCATCAGATGGTTACTGTGGGAACCCAGGGCCTGGGCTTTCCCTAAGCCTACAGTATGTAGCCACCTACATGACTCAGACATATGTTAAAGATTAACAGCCCTCTTTGGAGGGGAAAGAATGTATATATAGTATCATAAACCATAATCTCCTCAGAGCAGTAAACTTCCTTCCCATGTACATAGTGATAACATCACCAGACCCCATAAATACACGTCACGGAACCCTAGCAGAAACTCTGTTCTCAAACCCTAAGGAATGTCTTTGTTCTGAAACCTTTTTATTACCCCTCATTTTCCTGCCTCTTTGCGGAGTGCTAATTCCATTCTCTAGACTGCCGCCATCAGAGACTCTTTCCTGTTTATAAGTCCAAATAAAGCCTATGTCTGACATGGTGTCCAGTGTGTTCTTTGGTCTCATGGCTGCTCCAACTTGTGCCCTTTGGTAGTTGGGTTGGAATAATTGATGAGGCAGCCAGGAGACCAAAGGACCAATAGCAGTAGTGGGCGTGTTCTCAGGGAAAGGAGAATTGGTGGGGGAAATCCCAGGTTGGTCTATGACGTCCATGTGGGGAGGGGTGGCTGCCCTCCTGGATGAGTGGGGACCACCTAGAGAGTACAGGTATGCCCTAAAAACACCGGCAGGTATACTGGCTGTGTTACAGCAGATAGCAGAGCAACCGCACTTAAATAAGAAGAAATGAGACTGTCAAACAGTGGCAGCTATAGCATGGCCCCTGTTAGGACCTTGCAGATGGCTACCAAGGCAGAACAAGTGGCAAAAATCCTCTACGTACTGCTTGGGGAAAAGTTAAAGTTAGAAAGGGATATGTGCCTGGCACAGGCAGAGATGAAAGATTCTTTAACCAATCACCTGCACTGAGTTGATGATCAGTTAGAAACCCTGGCTTGTAGATATGCTTGAGCTAGGGTCTGTAGGCTGCCTTGAATCCAGATCCAGAGGATATTAACCACTCCTAAGTGGGACCTTAAAGCACGGAATCCTATGGACTCCTCCTCATATGAGGAGAATAAGGAAGAATGGGAAGTGGAAGAAGATGAGGAACCCCTGATGGTGTGCCCTATAATACAGCAGAAGTGGAGGGTGTAACAGAACCAACACCTGAAGTCCAGTATTTCCAACTCCCCAAGCAGAAGTTACATGTAACCATAAGGGACTATACTGCTGCTGAGTTGGGTGATTTAGGGCAAAGGTACAGGCAGAGATCTAGAGAGTCCCTAAGAGGTTTTAAAGGTTATAGGACACTGGAGAGGAAGGAGTTGTATTATCTGGGATGGAAATAAGTAAATGAGCATCCATTACCACTCACCCTTCTCTATGTCAGCATTTATACATCACCTGTATGAAACAAAGGCAGCATCATTATTGGTAAAGTTGGTTAATGAATGCAAGGATGCATGACCTAATGAAGGAAATATACACCATGCACACCTCATTAACAATCTATGGAAGAATTACAGGATGTTTTGTGGGGATTGAGGATGAAACATGCTATTAGGTCACCAACTTCATGGGGCCTGACACAGAAGCTTTTAAGGCAGGAATGAAAGATAATGTTCTACATACTGCTCCCAACCATTATTATGGACCTCTGGTGTCAGTCCTGAGCCACCTAGTAGAACAAACTGTGTTGCAAGCTGTGCAGGCTATAGCAGACCTAGGGGAATCAGAAAGGCTGCAGAGAAAGGGAGCTGGGGTCCTGGTGCCAGGGAAAACACCCCAAGGATACTATGGCCCTAGTCATGTGTTGTGCAAACAAGTGTGAGTAGACCTAATTGTCCTGGGCACGGAGCTAGAAACAATAGATAGGCAGTCCAACGTGATTTTAGTGAGTCTTTGGAGCAAGCTCCCTTGTAAGACAAGAGATTTACAAAAATGTCCCCTCAGAATGCTGAGGGAGAAGGAAAAAAGCTGCTGCCCCAACACTGGGAGCCTTCCACTCCCCTAGCATAAGCCTGGAAAACATCCTTCCTCCTACCATATGGGAGGAGTCAAGGCCCAGGATCATAGACCACATGTAGATTTAACTATTTATTGGTCCCTTACTAATCAACAAAGGGTTTTAGACTTAGTAGACAGAGGAGCTGAATGTACTTTAATTCATAGCAATGTAGTATAATTCCATGGGCCAGTGCTGGCTATAGATCGCTATGGGGGAAAAACAATTTATGCTAAGCAACAAAATTTGGTTTTACAAATTAGATGGTTACCTCCCCAAAGATATGCAGTGTATATTTCTCCTATCCTGAATATATTTTAGGAGTTGACATTCTCTACAATGTCACATTACAGACTACCGTAAGAGAATTCCACCTCCGATGCAGAATAATAAAGGCGGTGCTAAGGGGACAAGCTAAATGGTCCCTAGTGAAGGTGCCCCTGCCCCGGAGAATTGTGACAACCAAACAGTACAAGCTCCTGGGAGGGCACCAAGAAATTAATGCTACAATTAAGGAGTTAGAAAGAGTAGGAATAATAATAACTACCCATAGTCCCTTCAATAGTCCTGTATGGCTGGTATGAAAGCCTGATGGAACATTGCACATGGTAGTAGATTATCATGAATTAAATAAAGTAACACCACCACTGTATGCAGCAATCCCAAACATTGCCGGCTTATTGCAAATAATTAGTACCCACTTAGGTCACTATCACTTTGTTTTAGATCTTGCTAATAGTTTCTTTAGTACCTCCTTAGATAAATCAAGCCAGCCAGCATTAGCCTTCATGTGGGAAGGCCAACAAAGGACTTTTACAGTGTTTCCCCAAGGCTATGTGCATAGCCCTACCATCTGCCATGGCCTCATGGCAAAAGATCTGTCCACGTGGAAGAAACCTGTAGCTGTAACCCCTTTTCATTATATTGATGATATTATGTTAATCAGTAAATGTCTTTCAGAATTAAAGGGGACATCAGAAACAATAGTATCTCATCTTGAGAGCTGGGGATGGGCAATCAATCAGGACAAGCTGCAAGACCCTGGCTGCTCTGTCAAATTCTTGGCTGTTGTTTGGTTGGGCAAGACAAAAGCTATACCTTCTGCTGTAATCAATAATGCACAATGTTTCCCCACATCACAAACTCCAAAGCAATTAATGGCCTTTCTGGGGTTGTTGGGGTTTTGGAGACCATTCATCCCTCATTAGGGTCGAATATTGAAGCCATTTGTATATACTTAACAGAAAATGTCATTCATGGAAATGGGGGAAGACCCCCAGCAGGCTGTTTTTGAAGAAGAAAAAGGGCAATAGAACAGGCTCAAGCACTAAGGCGGATGGACTCTGACTTATCCTGTGAATTGGATGTGGCCAGCACCGATATTGGCTTTGTGCCCAGTAAGAAAGGCATGGGAGCAGTTCCAGAGAATTCATGATATATGGATGGTTCAGCTAGTGGACAGCCTCCTGCATGGGCAGCTGTGGCTGTACAGCCCAACACTGGCACTATTTGATGGGAAACAGGCACCATGCAAAGCAGTCAATGGGCTGAATTTAGAGCTGTGTGGATGGTTATAGTACACGAGCCCAGGGATGCATTAACAATCTGTACTGATAGCTGGGCAGTCTACAAGGGCCTCACCACCTGGATGGCAAATTGGGAACAAGAACAATGGAATATCCTGGTCCACCCTCTGTGGGGCAAAGACCTATGGGAAGACATCTGGGATGCTTGCCAGTGGCAACTGGTAACTGTCTATCACATCCCTCCCACTCCTCTAACTCCTCTCTCAGGGATGTCGAGGCAAATGCCCTCATGAAGGTCTGGAGCCATACCATTGAGACACGAGAAGCATCAGACTGGCTCCACAAGAAAAGTGGGCATTGTGGTTACCAGACCCTGTGGTGCTTAGCCCAGCAGCTCTAGCTCCCTTGCACTTGCCAGCAGCTTGTGAACCTATCCATGAGTGTTTATCGTGTTCACTCTGGTAACCGTGACAATTACCTCACTGGATGGGACACATTGGCCAAGCACGGACCCCAGTAACACAATAGCAATTGGATTACATTGGCCCCTTCTCACTCTTGGAAGGGGCAAGGTCTGCTTTCACTGCTGCAGACACCACCTCTGTACTCTTGTTGGCCTTCCCAGTAGGAAAGGCCAACCAGCAGGCCACTACTCACTGCTTAGAAAAAGTAAGTGCTTTATACGGGGTGCCAGCCCAAATTGACAGTGACTGAGAAACTCCATTTACCAGTCACCTCACACAGTCTTGGCGATGGACCAAGATATTGCTTGGACTTTCCATTTATGCTATAACCCCACCAGTGCAGGCCTGATAGAAAGAATGAATGGCCTTTTAAAAGGACAAATAAAAGGCAACAATGGATCTTTACAATAATGGACTAAAAGACTGTATCTAGCCCTGACCTGTTTAAATTTGGTACTGTGGGCTGCAGCTCCTGCTCCAGTTGAAATGCTAACAGCAGGACCAATGTAGGCATTAAGAATACAAGTTAAGGTTCTAGCTGCCCTGCAGTCCAAAATGGGAAATAATAATAATCTGTTGTTGCCTATGCCTCAAACTATACAAACTAGGGAAAATGAGGTTCTTTGGTCATGGTACTGGCCTATGCAGCCATGCTGGTTGGGAATCTTAAGCCCATGGAAAATAGGAGTCACCCAAAACATATTTATAAGACCACAATTTATACAAAAAATGTCAGTGAAAGTCTTTATTAAAAATCTGCAGTCTCCTGTTCCTGCTGGAGCCCTAGGTGTGTCTATATGGACTCTCCTTATGTCTAAACTCTTTTTTTATATCACCATAGAAAACTCAGAAAATTTAGAAGGGTAGAATGGTATGGTACCAGAAGCCTCCTCATAAGACTTCCCTACCTGGTACTTTGTTATCTACTAATGGAAATATTGCTTGTATACTGTTAGACCAGCACAATCTGCCCCTTATTGTTCTCCATAAAGATGTCCATAAACATCTTTCTTTTAGCCCTTAGTGCCCTAGCCCATACCTTTCTACAGTGGGCTTTGGCAGTTATCCATGCCTACAATCGAATCCAATGTTGGGTTTTCAAAGACTTACCATCCTTGGGTGCTACTGGCCTTCCTTGGAGCATAACTCATAAAAATTTTGTGGAACACTTTGCTGGCATGGCAGAATATGACCCATTGACAAGTATGGAACAAGACCTTCTCATTTAAAACTGAAATCCACCTGCTGTCTTTCAATGAGACTTGTAACTATATGTTTTCCCTTGTAAGGGAACAAGTGAATAAGTCCAAGCCTTTATTATGATATGCTGTATGTGATGGTTTAGGATGGTTAATGCCTGAAGCTGTCACCCTAGATCTCCTCCCCCCTGTCTGCATGGAATAATAAGAGGGAATCCATGATAAGGGTGGTTACTCCTGAGTGGTGCAGTTTTACTATCAACCAGAAAATAATAGTCTTTTCCAATGGCAGACCCCTTACTACTCATTTGCTGGGGCATACCCATCATCTAAAGGATGGCTATGGACTTGCAGGCAAAACAAGAGGCTGTATTTGCCCTATAACTGGACTGGGTGATGTACATGGGGACAGCCAACTGTCCCCACCACCTTATATGACTCATTACTCCACCATACTCCCAGTAATTGGGAAATGGTCAAGGCTAGACAAAGAGTAAAGTACACTCCCTGATGGTTCTACCCATTGGCCATTTTTGTGCCCGGTGGTGCTGCAATTGTCACTGAAAAACACATAATAGCTTTAGCCAATCACACTGCTCAAGCCCTTAATGACTTCAAAGTAGCAATTTCCTTACTAAATGAAGAAACTACCCAGCTATGAAAGGTTGTTCTACAAAATAGGATGGCTTTAGACATTCTTACTGTGGCACAAGGTGGGACCTGTGCCCTCATTAATATTCAATGTTTTGTATATATTCCTGATCACACTCATATTATTTCACAGGCTCTAAATCACATGTAAGAGCACATACAGCACATTGATAAATTAAACTATTGACTCCATTATCCAATTAGTTTAATGCCCTTTCTTGGCCGTGGTGACATGTTTTTGTGGGTCTACTAGCTTTTGGTGGTGCTGTCTTTTATACTGTTGCTATGGAATGTGAATGCAATGTTTGTCCTAAGGTCAACGTAGGCTGCTGCATGGGGGTGGATTGTGGGACCCGGGGCCCCAGCTCTCCCTAAGTCCACAGCACATAGCTGCCTATATGACCCAGACATATGTTAAAGGTTAACAACTCCCCTTGGAGGGGAAAGAATGTGTAGATAGTTATCATAAACCATAACCTCCTCAGAGCAGTAAATTTCCTTCCTACGTACATAGTGATAACATTGCCAGACCCCATATGCACATGCCATGAGACCCTAGCATAAACTCTGTTCTCATACCCTAAGGAATGTCTCTTTTCTGAAACCCTTATATTACCCCTCTTTTTCCTGTCTCTTTGCATAGCATAGTACTATTTCCATACTCTGGACTGCCACCAAACCACCGGAGATTCTCTCCTGTTCATAAGTCCAATAAAGCTTATGCCTGACTCAGTGCCAAGTGCGTTCTTTGGTCTCACAGCTGCCCCAACTTGTGCCCTTCAGGTGCTGTATTGGAACAGTTTCAGTTAAAAACGATTTCAATAAAACAAATACTATTTGTATAATGTTCTAGTTTTTTGGCTGATGAAATTTTCCTTACACTTTCCATTTGATTACAAAAATTATTGAAGTATGTTTAAAATACACAAAAAGCTTAAACAAGTGTTTCCCAAAATATGTTTGGGGAATGTGTAAAAAGACATAGTAAAATAGATCCCATGGGAAAATTTATTTGGAACTGTTAAGATAACTTTAATTGATTTTATTTATTATAACTTTTCAGAGACTTTACTTTGCTAACTTATTCTGAAAAACTCAAAAAGGGTGAACATACTCTTCAGAATTTCATAGGCTTTGTTAACTATAACTCTCTATCCAAGATCTTCTTAGTATCTAGTGTTTGACAGAAACACTTGAATGAATAATGACCTAGAATATAATAAGAGTCATTAACAGAGAGCCAGGTGCTTTCAAATTGATTACACCATTAAGCAGGACTTTACCTAAATCCAAATTTCATCTAAAACCTGCATCAGATTAACTGCATTATTAAAGATACCATTTAAGATGATGGGAATCACAACAAGAATTGTTCTGAAGCAGTGACACCTAAAAAAATATTATTCCCTTGATTCCTTTATAGATATGTGTAAAAAAACTAAAAAATTCTTTGAAATATTAGTGTTCTGTGTAATGTTGTCTCAAAAATTTTCTTTCTCATTCAAAATGAATGAGCATGGGAACTTGTGCTTCTGGATAAGATGAAGTTTTGCAGATATCCAATTATTAAGGTTGAATAAATTAAAAAACAAAAACACACACACACAAAAAAATGTTTTTAAAGCTATCAATGATCTGTGGAAACAAGGAATACCTGAGGGATAACAAGAATCCAGAAGGTGAGTATTTTTCCAAGATAACTCAAAATTCCACACCAATTCCCTGGGGAAATTTGTAAATGTTAGACAGAGACCAAACGTTGGGAATTGGATCTTAGCCCAAAGACAGGGAAACTTCTGGTGAGCAAAGAAACTGCCTAAATTTTGATCAGTATCCTGGGCTAAACTGACAAAATTGGCAAGTGAAGGAGCTTCAAAAACAGCAAATCTCCTTCTCAACACATTTGTTAAATTATTCAGCTGAATTGAGTCAGGGCGAAAAGCTAAGCTAAAAACATTTATAAGAAAGAACTGAATCTCATGGAGTCTTTCAAGACTAAAAAAACAAAATCTACCACATTCTCAATTAAAGTCTTGAGGGACACATCCTAGGAACAGGGGAAAAACAGCAATAGACTGTACCTTATCAAAACTCCAGTCCAGACCCTATCCAGCTCAGTTTCTCAAGCCATTGAGAACCAGGCCCTCATAAGACTTACTAAAGAAAAAATATGCTTCTCTTAGAGGAAGATAACATCATCTGGAGTTTCTACAATTCTTGAATTCACATGTCTGGCATGCACAAAAAAACAAAAAACTATTTACCACCTGATTTTTTCAATGCTGATTTTGCAAAGTAAATATCAATCTCTTGTTACTAAAAATGTCTTTTTAAAATTTTTGTTTAGAGTATTTTCAGTGTCAACAGCTATAGACTATATAGAGAGGGATAGGTGTGGCTAGATTGGTATCAGACAGCTAGAGAGTATATTCATTTAGGATAACTCTTTTGGTGGAGCCATATTTACATGGGTTTTTATCTCTATCTATTGTGGTGGCTGGAATAGAATATTGATAAAGAGCACTTTTAAGTTACCCTGGACACTCATTTTGCTATTATCTTTGACATCTTCCAAATGCTTATTTAGAATTTAAATAGGAGAGTAGTGACTCATTTCTGCTTCCCTATGTTTCCAAAATCACTACACTGAGGGCAACATGTCTTTCGCGTGCCTTAGCTGTCTGGCATGGAGAATGGTTGTAGATACGTGAATGAGAGAGAGAGAGATAAAAGTATTCAAATGCAAATATATTACTTTAGCCATTTATAAACTGGCATTGTCTTCTTATCACAAACTACTGTTAGAAACCAAACCAAAATTCACTTAGAAACAAATCAATCTGAGTTAATAATTTAATTAATAATTAATAAATAAAAACATGTGAGGATTTCCAGGACAGGAGAACTATGGGCAGTGCTTTACCTGATGACCCAGTGCCAACATGGAATCTCCCTATTTTGGATTGAAACAAATAAACTATGAAACAACAACAAAACACTGACCAAAAAAAAAAGATTACTGAGCCCTAGGGAAGTATGATGTGTGAATGTATGATTCTTTGCCAATTGAACCTAAATCAAAAGGAGAATGATCCCCACCACTCTTTTTCATTGTGCTCTATCAGCACCCTTTTACACCTTCTCTTTTACACCTTCTTTAAATGCAGTTCTCAAAGTAGCTAAATTGCTATGGAAAAACTAACTACTTTTAATGACTCGAATATCTATGACTAACTTTACTCTTATGTATGTCAAGGAAAGTGCAGCTTAAACTTACCCATTGCTTTTTTTCTTCAAACTGAATGTTTTGTCTTTTCTCATATGTAGCTTGAGTTTAAAGCCAGAGGCCAGTTTTATCTGGTTGAAAGACATCATGTAATTGGCACAGACTCTGAAACAATGGAGACATTCAACTAGTTCAACAAGTTGAATAATAGGAGGCCTTCTTCTCCAAACAGAACATAATTCATCATCACAAACCATTGCGGACAATTTGTTCATAGGAAATCAATGCAGTCCTCAAGCCAATATCTCGCTAGCCTTATCTCTACTCTCTCTCCCCCAGGAAACAAATTTCTTGAGACTATAGGAAACTCAGCATGGTAAAAGTAAAGGAAATTTCTCACAAACAAAGACACTGGTTGTTTAATTCAGGATTCTGTTGTTTTTCTGTTTTTTGTTTTTAAATAATGCTGCTAAGGGCCAATATTGAGGAATGAGTGATGATTTTTTTTTTGATGTCTATGTAAACATATTGGTTCTTGTGGTAACTGAATTGAATTTAACATTCTACTTATAGTATGGGTAGGAATTTTTATGCTATTCTGTCCCTGAAATCTAGAAAAATGCATTAGCAACTAGTTGTGGCTCAATAAATATTATTTAATGAATAAAAATGGAAACAATAAATAAACTTTTATTGTATTCTAGTTTTTTCTTATAGATAATCTTGCTTCCAGGGAATCTCAGTTGCGGATAAATATATTCTGAAGAATGCAATCTTTCTCAGAACGATATGGTACAAGTTGTTTCTTTTAATTTTTAGGAATGGAAGAGAGTAAGTTGCTATTACTAGTCTAATAAACTCTATGTTTTAGATTATCAAGTAAAATAATATAATATTCAATTTAATTATAGAGAAATAGTTACGGTTTATGCAATTCAAAACTACAAGAACTCCATAGTAAAAATGGTAAAAGACTTGAACAGGCATTTTACAAGAAAGGATATACAAATGGCCAGGAAACAGATGAAAAGGTGCCCAGGTTCATCAGGAAAATGCCAATTGCAACTGTGATTTGATATCACTACAAACCCAGAAGAATGATGAACATGAGAAAGATAGAAAATACTAGGTATTGTTAAATATGTGGAACAGTGAAAACACGGTTGAACTTCTGGTGGAAAGTATACACTGTTACAATTACAACTGAAAACTGTGTGGCAGATCTACCAGAGATGAATACAATTCCACTCTTATGGATCCAACAGAAATGCATACTTATGTTCACCAAGAAACAAGTAAAGAATATTCATGGCAGTATTATTTGTAATTGCATGAAAATGGAATTTCCCAAATGCCCATAGTCATTAAAATGGATAAATAAATGGTGTTCGGGTTATACAACAGAATACTCTGCAAAAAGGATAAGTCAACAAACTATAGTATATACCCAACAATACGGATAAAACACATAAGCATAATGTTGAATGAAAGGAACCAACACAAATAAGTAAATATGGTATGACTCCATTTATAAAATGTTCAAAAATATCACAGGCAGTGTTCAAAATCAGGTTAGTGGTGACCCTGGGTGAAGGGAAAGTGCCTAAAGGATTCTGCGCTACTAGTGATCTGGATGCTGGGTACATGGGTGTACAATCAAGGTTTACAATTGTGATTTGGATCCTCTTTTAATGTATATTACAAGTCAATAAACTATTTAAAAACATATAAGCATCTGGCATCAAGAAAATCATTCTTTCATGTGAAAAGAACTATGCTCTCAGTATCTTTTTTTTTTTTTTTTTTACAAAAGAAAGCATAGAAGAAACCAATTAATTATTTCCTCTGTTTAAATTTACTATGTTCTCATTAGAGTTTAACACTAAACAAATTTAGAAACACTGTGGTTTTGCACATTATCTTTTGTGTGCATACCAGAGAAACACCCTGTGATATAGCAGTATAGAGAAACAGGTGACTACAAAATGGGTTGCAAAGAGCTTGCTATTTTCAGTCACAATTTTCCTGTGAACAAACTTCTCCCAAGTAGTTATTTCAGCTGTGTGCACATGAATTGCAGATGGATAAATTGTGTACATTGATAAGTTTTGGGCTTGACAATTGTGCTCACTAACATATTTTGAACTGATTTGTTGAACACAGTTGAAATGGTTGACGTGCCTCAGTCAAGTGATTTCATGATGTATTATTTGTTTTACGTAACTTATTTTCAATACCGAAGGATAAAATTGTTGGCCGACTGGGTAGATAAGACACACAGACATATTTTGTTTAGCCATTAAAGTGTTTTTAGAAAATGGAGGAAGCATTTTAAAAATCAGGATAATTAACTTTTTTTTTTTTTAATCTGCATTTCTTGTGTTTCTTGAAAGAGCAGTCTGGCATTGCTAGTCCCATATTCCTAGGAATAAAAATGATGCTTGGTATGAGTAAAGACTGCCCCCTTGAGAAAGGTTGATCTGCATTCAAGTGTAAAACATTCTCCAACATTTCTTGTTAATTCTCCAGCGGTGATGCCAAATAGTCATCATTTATCATTTATCTTGCACAAATATTTTTAAGGTAGCAACAATTTCTTTATAATAAAATCCCTATCACAAATTGGAAAAAGTTAGAGGCTGTATATTTCATGGAAATTTGGTGAGTACACTTTCTTTTGCTTTCTTGAAAGGGAAGACAATTTAATTATTTTAACACACATGCAAAGATGCCATTTAACTTAAGCTGAAAGTTTCACTCAGTTTTAACATGTTTGGCCCCTAGAGAGAGCTGTGTTTTTATTTTTGTTCTAAACAAAAATCTCAGAGACTTCACAAGGGGCCCATCTCCATTTATATGACTTTGTGAAAGAAAGGAATATATGGGATATATTCCCTGACTATATATAAATAGTCAGGGAAGATGGGAAAAGCCTCCCTCTTGAAAAGATGAAAAATAAAGGTAGGGTCCAGAGCTCACAAAGACAACTGCAAAGAAAAAAGAAGTATATCCACAAATGGCTAAAGGGAACAGTTTTGCCTTAAATTGTCCTTAATGAAGAAGGCAAATGGAAAGACTTATGTTCTGATGAGATAAATTACCAAGTTCCTTTTGTCTAGATATACAGTGCTGCAAGCATATTTCCTTACACTTTGACTTTGAATTCCTGCCCAAGTCAAGCTTAAAAGTGGGGTCTGGCAATTAAAAACCTGTCATAGTTCTGTACTATGGGTTCCATATTGACCTTAATTAAGGCAATCTCAGACCTACCCTAAACAGTACCCTGGGGACATACTTGCTCATTATGTTAGAACTCAATGTTTAACCACATGCCATTAAGAAAATGTTATGTTTGGTATAGCATGAAACCTGGTTGCAAACTGCTTTTCCAATGTATGTTTAAGTAGAAGCATAAATCAAATCTGCATCATGAACAAAAATATTTTTGTTTCTGATAAATATTTTGGGTTAAGTAAAAGTAATGCAAGTGTGATACAATATAGTTTTCTCTGACAGTTCATTAAATCCGATTTTGCCAGCTTTGTGCTGATACTAAGTCAAACCTTGCCGAGGGGGTTACAAAGCAAACATCCAATGAACACTTTCTGCTCTGGTAATTACTTTATTGTGTAGTTTTCAGTTCTTGCACATTACCTGGATAAAGAATGGCAGGAGAATACAAAGGCAGGTTTTGTCTTCTGGGCAGTTCTTCATCTAGATTCCCACTGAGGAGGAAAGCAATGACTGTTTACTGAGGACAAACTTAAATGCTAAATAAAAGCTATACTTGCAAAAACAAAGAAAAAAGGCAGAGTTTAGAAAACAGTAAATTGTTTGTGTTGATTAAAGTGCAGGAAAAATTATTCATGAGGCCAGTGGGAGAAGTGATTTACATGTAAACTTGATCAAAACAAAACAAAACAAAACAAAACCAGCCTCAAAGCGCTGAATAACATTGATGGAAACTTTCTAAATGAGAAGATATCCCATCTTATATCAATGCCTTACATTGGACTTGTCTCCTAAAACATTTATTAATCATGGGTTAAGAATCGTCATTTAACTCCAAATGCACTCAGGTTCAACTTTTATTATTCTGTTAACTCCAGAGCCTTATTTTTACTGATCTCATTATCTTTGTGAATACATTAATTAAATAATAAATCATCTAATGAGCATTTTTAAATGCTCACAAAAGTGCCAAAGGGGAATATGCTGTAGTTCATCTCCTCAAAGAATCATGATCTAATTGATAAAGCCAGATTTACACAAAGATATTTGAAATCTGAGAACTAGGATCACAGTCTTGGCTCTGTGTTTTACTAGTCAAGTGACCTTGGATAATCTACTTAACCATTTTGGTTTTTTTCATCCACAAAAAAGGTTGTAAAAATTGAAAGAAGTAATTTGAATGAAAATAATTATATTCCCAAATATACTCCCAAAACCTATAAAATATTGGTTGCTTTGTAAGTAAAGAATTTGAACATATTTCTCATCTCTCAGGATATAAAACATCCTCAGGGAAGTGAGTGTAGCTGAGTTGACAGGTTGAGCGTCTGCTTCACATGGAGGAGGTCTTGGGTTCACTCCCTGGTACCTCCTAAAAAAACAAGTCCTCAGTAATCTGGTCCCATGTATTAATCAAAACTTCAAACTTCCATTTAATTGAAAGTGTCTCCCCATCAGCTCAACCTACTGTAAATGGCTAAATCTTTATTTGAAGATAGGTATGTCGTCCTTTTTCCACCTGGTACTTCTGCTCTTTCTTTTCCAGCTAGTTAACTGCAGTGTCTGACTCCTTGAGGTTAGAGAGCTAAGAGGAAATGAAGAAAGAGGGAAAAATAGGTTCTTACTTGACTGATACCAAAGTGATTTGGCAACAGCAGATGTTAAAGACTGACTCACTCTCTAAGTTATTTGTGTGGGTTGTTTTACATCAACCTCCTTTGCAGGAGGTGTCTCATATATACTTCCCTTGAGGTTGGTGATTTTATGTTTATTCTTCCTGGTTACTTGTGATTCTGTATGCAGCCTTATATATTAAACAATGCATTTCAAACTTCTTTTGCCTGACATCCTGCTATTTCTCAGCAGCTCTTTTGGATAGGACATAAGATAATACTAAACTAGCTATTTTGCATATGTGGCCTATAGTTTATCTGTAGAAAACACCCAGCCACTGTATTCCCCCAGTCTCTGGGATGCAGTTACTTCCCAATTAATAGCCCTCTATGCTTACATCAAAAGCTACCTCTGCTAGATACCTGACCTTTAGATTTTTCAGGCATGACCCATAGTCTACTCTGTCTCTGCAAACTCAAAAAGGAGATGTATTTCCAGCTCTCCCAGTGATTTCTTTGACTTTTACATAGGGTTAGGATGTAGCATACCCACCTCAATTCTCCCTACTTGTTGGTGGGCTTAGAGCACAGCTCTTGCCAAAGAAATTCTTTTTCAAAACTTCCATCCAATATTTTCTATTTATGTGGATGAGTAGTGTGATGGTTGGACTAATGTGTCAATTTGGACAGGTAATGGTGCCTCGTAGTTTGGCCAAGCAAGCACTGGACTAATTGTAATACAAGGGCATTTAGAGGACCTTAATCATCAGTAGGTTGATTGCATAGACGGTTGATTATATCTATAATCAGCTGAGAAGATTGCCTACAGCAGTGAGTGATGTCTCATCCAATCAATTGAAGGCCTTAAAAGGAGAAGTGATTTCAGAATTCAGAGATTTTCCATCTCTACTTTAGACAGCCAGTGTCTCGTGGTGAACTCATTGAGAACCTTCATCAGAGTCCCTAGCTTGCTGCCAGGATGGACTTGTGCATCCTCATGGTCATAAGAGACAATTTTATAAAATCTCATATTATTTATAGATATCCCCTGTTGGTTCTGTTTCCCTAGAGAACACTGACTAATACAAGTAGCTTAAGAAGTATCTAATCTATTTATAAATACCTACTTTTTTGCAAGTCCTAGAGGCAGACTTTATTTTCAAATTATTCAACAACCATTCTGGCATGGCATCAATCAAAGTGGCCAGGAAACAACTGCTACTGGCATACCACTTAATCCCCACTGAACAGCAAAAATGCATACATGGTGGTCACTCTTACAATTCATGTTGGTTTCTGGTGTCTATAATTCTGACTGGTATCTATCATTTTAGAGTCTTAGCTAAATGTTTATTTAAATATCCTAATAACCACATACATATACACACACACACACATTTCACAGTACCACAGGAATGACAACTACTTATATTATAAACATTATGTAGTAAATCTATATTAGTTTTTGTTGTTGTTTTGTTTTCTTTTTAATTTTCATGGATAAGTAATTGCACCATGTTTATTTAGGAATGTCTTCAATAGGAATGACACAGAAGTATTTGGAGTATTTTCTGATCCAGAACTATATTATATTCTCTCCCAATAATAGTAATCGTGAATATATATATGTTCTTTAGGCCCAGGTTTCAGTTCTATAAGGGTGGATTGAAAATGTCAATGCCAGAGCAAAAAATAATTTAACTTTGGAGGATAAAATGAAACTTTCCTCACTGCTGGGGGAGTGTAACTTGGTACCATTGATTGGAAAAATCCTTTAACATTGTCTACTAAGTTTTAATATACACATATATATTCAATATATGACTTTTGAATGATTTGGCTATTCTATGACTCAGCAATTCCATATGGGTGTATATGTGTGTGCCCATATATGAGGCATTTTGAAGTTCTTTTATGAATCCCAAAAAGAAAAGATTATATTTTGACCTAATCCATTCCTGTGGGTGTGAGACCCTTTTAAGTGGACTATACCAGTGAGGTGTGACTCAGGTTGACTCTCTGCCCTCTTGCTGGGTCTGATGTAAATGGAGACACACAGAGAAAGGAAGATACCATATTTGATCTTGCAATGTGAGAGAAAGGACTCTAGTTTTTCCCACAGATGAGCTGCAAGGAAAGAAGCCCCTGAGAGGTTCAAAGAACTGAAGCTCAGGGAGCAATGAGCCATATACCTGATAGCTGGGAAGAAAGTGGAACAGCCAGGGCTGACAGAGGAGGCTCAGTAAGAGACAAGCCCTAGGCCTGGTTGCCCACAGCTGAGCTCTGCAGGACGGTACATTCTGGAGGGGAAGGCAGAGACCTTGGCACAGATTGGCGGCTACCTTGCTTCACCACATAGCTGGACAACAGGATCGACAGGAAGTGGTTTTGCTGAGAAAGCACTTATGAGGTACCTTCATTTGGACATTTTACAGCCTTAGAACTGTAAGCTTTTACCCCAAATAAATCCCCTTTACAAAAGAACCCATTTCTGGTACTTTGCATTGGCAGCCCTTTGGCAAATTGGAACAATATGTGATGTGTATGTATACAGACAAAAAAGAAATGCTTGCATATACACCAAGACTAAGATACATGTATACATATGTTATTAGCAGCATTATTAGTACCACTAAAAACTGAAAAATACTTCTATGTCCATGAACCATAGAATCCATATGTCATTTGCTTTCTATCTATACAATGGAATACTATTAAGCAATGAAAATGAACCAGCTATAGCTACCTGAGACAGCACAGATGAACTTCCCAAGCATGATATTGAGAAAAATAAACTAGACATAAAAATACATATTTTATAATGCCATTTATATAAAATTCAAAATCAAACAAACCTAAACAAGGCATCTGAAGTTATCATCATGGTTGTTATTTGGGATGAACTGGGATAGTGATGGTTATTGGATATAAGGGAGTTTCTGAAATGCTCACAATATTGTATTTCTTGATTAGTAAAATATTTACATGGATTTCACTTTGTGATCGTTTATTGAGCCAAACATTTATATTTTGTGTACTTTTCTGTATGTTAAACTTGTAATAAATATAATCCTTACATATATATATATATATCTATAGCACTGTTTATACATATACATATATGCCTATATGCACATAGGTGTGTATGTGTGTATATGTATATTCCTCATCTTGTAAATTAGGTAATAAAAACTTCCTTATTACCATGAAAAAATAATATATTTTGGGAATTAATGGAAAGAATCTGAGGTGTCCCCCTCCATGATTTCCACCTCTTGGTATTCATGAACCTATGTGTAATCCTCTTTCTTTGAGTTTGGGCAGGATCTCTGACTTATATCTAACTGGTAGAATGTGGCAAAGAGGGTGAGATGTGACTCACACGATTATATAAGACTCTCTTGCTAGCAAGCTTGCTTTTGAGATTCTTCTTACTGTCTTGATGAAATAAAGTGGCTATGTGTCAAGGAACTGGTGTCTTTAGGTACAAAGGGTAGATTCTGGTAGGTAAGGGCAGCTGACAGCTGCAGCCAGCAAAATGTGGGCCCTCAATCCTTAACTCATAACGAAATGAATTCTACCAACATTCCGACCTTGATAGTAGATTCTGCTCTAGTTGAGCCTACATAAGAGAACATAGCCTGCCTTAGACCTTGAGTACATCCTTATTTACTCAAGATGACTCAACTAAACTGTGACAAAACTCCTGACACAGAGACTGTGAGAGAACAAATGTGTGTTGTTTCAAGCCACTGTGATAATTTGTTACTCAGCAATCAAAAACTAATACAGTAGACTAATACAGGGCCCCAGGAGTGCTTCCTTGAAAATCAACTCACTAGAATGAGCTAAATAAAAATTGCCAGAGACACTTGCATTGATACTAATATTCCCTTTTGAGGGGTGCAATCCTTTTGGAAAATTCTAATATTCACTGTAAAATTCATTAATAAGACAGCACTGTGGTAGAAACCAAGAGAATTAGATTCTTGCCTTGTGTGTTTTTCATAAACAGTTGTGGGACTGGGAGTATGTGACTGTCTTTGGGGCTTGCTGAGTCTCAATTTACCCATCCATAAAATGCAGAAATGATCCCAAAGCTCCCGTTCATTTTCAAAAATAGAGGGCTCTCTAAACATTTCAGATGCTCATCATTTCAAAACTTTAGAAGCACATATTTCTTTTCTATGGATAGTTTAGTGGGATAAAATGACTTAAAGTCCTATGTTTACATTTCTGCATGTGTCACGAATACTTAAAGTTAGTATATTTACTTTTTCATGTGGAGCTACGTGACTTCTCTGATCCTTACCATTGCACTAGATAGACACACTGAATTAAGTGTTGTAAATCACGTTGTTTGTTGCTGTGCAAAATGTGAAATGGAAGAGTATAATTAATTTAATCAGATATAAATATAGTTTAAGAGAAAAAGGTGCTGGGAACTTCCCAGGAATGAGAGGCCTCTCATGTACCAAGAATAAGAAAATTATTTTCTTGAAAAGTGCTATCAGAGTAGCAGACACTCTCAAAACTTAGATAATTCTGAAATCATGAGTTCTTTACTATCTCTACAAGGCTGTTCAAAATACATTTGTTCCAAAAAAACCGAAAATATTTTGAGAAACTACATATGATCTCTTCTATGCTTAAGTTGGTATCTAAACATGTTCTTGTTTTTGGTGACCTTGACAGTTTTGAGGATTCCAGTCAGATATTTTGTAAAACGTCCCTCTTTTGGGACGACTCTGATGTTTTTCTTTCTTTTGATTATATTGGGATTAAGGCTCTTTTCGAGGAAGACCAAAGAAGTAAAATGCTATTCTCATCACATCATATCAAGTGAACATAATCTCAACAATACTTATCACCGGCAATGTTGACCTTGATGACCTGGCTGAGTCAGTGTTGGTCAAGTTTGTCCAATGTAAAGTTACCTCCCGCTCACCTCCTTGACCATGCAGTAATCTTTGGAATGTAATCACTATGCACATCCCACTTAAGGAGTAGGAAGTTATACTCCATCTCTTGGTGGGCAGAGTATATTCACATTTTGATTGAATTCTTCTGTACCAGATAATTGTGTTTTCTCCTTCATTTCTTTATTTATTCAATGCCTTATTTATATCAGTATGAACATCAGAATGTTTCTTCTTTATAATATAAAATAGAATATATTTTTCCATAAGGCTTGCTATTTCTCCTATTTCCATAATGCTCCTACATAGAATTTAGCTTTTATTCCCAACCACTAACTGTCTGGAAAAGTTTAGACACCCTCACATTACTTGAAGTGCTTCATAATGAAATTCTAGCCTAACATTTCTACAGTTTTCATCTTTATAATTTACTTTAAATCAGTGTTGCTTTTCATAAATAAGAATCATTCATTTAAGTGTATCTGCAATATGATCTTCCTTCCCAGTCTGCATACTCCTTCTGAATTCTGTTTTCCATCCAAATTGATTCATATTTATTTATCATAAAGAAACAGGGGACTAAAGGTATGTGGCAATGGCGAGGGGTGGAGAGATGGAAGGGTGGATACATTTGTATTGTACTCAAGTCCCAATAATAGGATAGACTTAAGATTACCGAGTAATTTCACTTCTAAAGGAACTTCGGCTTGTAACTTTTCATGAAAATCCTATTAGACTATTTTGTAGATCACTCCCTTAAGCTTTCTGGTCCAAGCCTCAGTTTTATTACCCCAGATCTGTTTGTACATTTTTCAGTATAACATTCTCCATCAATAAACATTATAAGAATGAAATTTAAATTAGTCCATAGGCTGTTACAATCAGCTGGATCATCCAGCACATTTATTTAATAATAGTCAATGCATATAATTTCCTGCATAATTGGAAATTAAACTTGTGCAATGATATAAAGTAGCTTTAAACAGGAATTTTAAAAATGTTTCACAAACACTAATCCTTGTAACAACTCAACAGATAAGGATTATAAATGATTGAAGCCAGCATGAGAAATAGATTTTTTCTTTAGTACCCAGTCTACTCAGTGGGATGTAATGCTCTCAGTAAATGTCAGCCACAAGTCTCTGATTCTAATTCCAAAATAAACTATGAGAAATCCTACATTTCCCAGAAGTAAAGCAGATAATATATAAGAAATAGCAATGAAACATCCTCTCAAAGGATCTCAAAGGCCCGAGGGTACAATGCTTTAGATTATTTAGAGAAATGATTATTTTGAAGACTAACAAATCTTTTTTTTTTTTTTCTAGCTTTATATATATATATATATATATATATATATTTTATTATGGGTAAAAATCAAAATTCTCACAATACATACAAACATTTGCAAAATGATATATAAATATATATGCATATATGTGTATTTGCTTACAAAAATGTTGTTTATATATATATATATATATACATATATTTTAAGAGGTGCATAGATTACCCAAAATATTACACGGAACCCACTGGGATTCCCATGTTGCCAACCTCCCACACCTCCCATCACATCCAACACAAACATCTCCCACAGTGTGGCCCACCACCCTCAATGAACTTACACATCCTGGAGCCTTGCCACCAACCATAGACCACAGTTCACACTGTAGACCACACTCTCTCCCACTCAGTTCTGAGTGGTGTGTGCTGATTTAAAATGGCCTACATCCGTTGCCACAACAGTACTCAGGACAACCTCCAACTCCCAAAGAAGCCACTGTATTTCAACTGCTCGTCCCCTCCCTACCCCAAAAGTGTCAAGTGGCCACTGGCTCCACCTCATTGTTATAATTTCTTGCATTGCTAGAATCACCAAATGTGAACAAGAGAATACCATCAAGTCCACTCTAGTCCATAGTTCTTCCCCCAATACTGAGGGGACTGGGATGGTGATGTCCACTCCACCTCCAAGTGAGAGAGGGCTTATATCCCATGGATATGGTGGGTGGGATGATCCTGCCTGCAGATGCAGGCCCTCTCCATTCCCTGGGATGGCCATTTCCCATCGTTGGCTCCTCATCAGGTGACTTGGATGAGTCCATTGAGCTGTAGGGTAGGAGTTGCAGCTCCACCTAGATTTCATGCACACCTGGCACATAGGTAGGCAGGAGGCTCCAGTCTCTGGAAGTGTACCTAAAAGCTCCAGCATCGCATATAGGTTGAATAGAAGGGACTGGTGAACCATGTGCAGGGAGGACTTATTTGAGTCTAATTCTGTCACTCTCAGGAGCACAGATTCCAAAATAGAACCCAATGATAAGGCATCAGTCTCTGGGGCTATCCCCCCTTATATAGGACCAG